>PVIJ01019149.1:0-24323 GCA_004024925.1 Scalopus aquaticus
GAATGCAAAATGTAAAAGACATAAATAACAATAAAAATATATATTAAAAAAAAAAAAAAAGAATGTATAGCATACAGGGCCTCCCTGGTGGTGTAGCAGTTAAACGCGGCACTGTGGAGCTGTCAGCAGCGGAGTCGTGAGTTCGACGCCCAGCCAGGGAGAGTCCCACATGGCATGGCAGACCTCTCTTGCCTCGCCTACTGCTCCCCTCAGCAGTGTATTTCCATTGATCTGCCTGTTCTGCTCCCCACTCTGTCTCTGGTGAACCCTTTTGCCACCCCACGCCTCTGGCCTGTACCCCAGCCTGTAAGCATAAATAAATCAATCTTTAAAAAGAAGAATGTATAGCATACAATTTATAAATAATGATAATACATAAACTACTACTTTGCATATTTCATGTAGCTTTGGAAAGAGTTCTGAGAGCTGTGCTGTTCCTTCAGTTTTCTTAGTTTTAGTTTTCTCAACTTTAAAGCTGGGATAAGTGCATTTTCTTTACAAAGGAGTGTAAACATATAATGAGATAATATACCTTAAGCTGCCTGATACTCCATAGACACTAAGTACTATTTTCTTTGACATCCTAAGTAAGTACAAGCACACACTGCATGTATCGTCCCCACCTGTCCTCATTACACGGACCATGAAGTAAGCTCCACATTTCTTTCCATTATCTGTTACTACTCCATTAAGTTTGACACACCTAGCTGGTATAGTTGGGAAAATACAATTGTTAACTTGAAAAATTGTATGGTGCAGAATCTTTATCCTGCACACATTTTCAGGGTCCAGTTCCAAGTCACAGTTCAGGCAGCTGAGTCCCAGCTCCCTGGAGAAAAGAGTCACATGTCAGATGTGAGCAGGGGGTAAGTTCACAGTGTTTAGTGTCCTATATTGTACACCAAGGGCACCATGAGAAAAGTCTCTCCTAGAGCTGTGCAAATCTGAGAGATTGGATAACTTGCCACTGTACTCATCAGAATTAATGATTAATAAGGGAGGTGGAGGTAGGGAGGGAACATGTTATACTTTGTTCTCCATTTTACACAAGACTTAGAACCTAGGTTTTGAGGTAGGTCCTTAAAGATTGAAGGGCATTTATCAAGGAAGTAAAAGAATTATTAGTGCTATGGATAAATTCTAACATTATTTTCAGAACAGATATTGCATTATACTGATATGAATACGAACCAAAGATTTCTGGACAAATTCTTTTCTTATCAGAAGAACGGAATTGTCACTGCTGACATGTTCTATGGGGTAAGCACATCCTGTATGAGCCTAGCTCCACAAAGGGGCTTCTAGGTCTAGAGAAGGTGAAGGATTTATATGACAATAGAAAGTTCATGAATCTTTATTACTCAATGTAGGACGAGTAATTTTAGATCCCAAGACACCCAACAATAGAGTAATGATGGTATTTGTTATCTTAGGCTGCTGGTGTATGAATATTATTAATCATAAACTTAATCTTGATATCGTGGAACTGCAGTGGAGTTCCAGGATTTCATTTCTTTCTTGTCTTCATTACAGCTGTACATCTCAAAATAATTACAATAATTACAAGGAATAGTCAGCAGCTGGGGTAATTAAATACTACTTGCCGTCTGCTATGCAGAAACTTGAATTAAGCAAAGATATGTGTTCCTCATCACAAAAGAATTATTTACAGGGAAATATTCTGGAGTAGACAGTTGTTCCTTCTGTCAAAATGAGCACCTCATCAAGGTGGGTGCCACCCCCAGGGTCCCTGGGAGATACTCAAGTACAAATGCAGAAGATAAAGGGGAAATGAGATCTTTAGGTTCCTGGTACCCCCACTAATTAGATAATTGGGGACACATGGTATCCTCGGATTAGAAATATATTTGCCATGGAAAACGAACCAATTAATTAATAAATATTAATGGAAGATCAACCATCATCATCACTGTCATCAGCTGCAACCAGCATAGATTTTGTGTGAGTGACACATACATTATCCATTTGGAGGACAAAAAGACATAGATTAGGCCATAGAGGGCCCAAAATCTGGATTGTAGTATGGAAAAGTAGATATGATACAAAGAGCATAAGATATATATTTCAATAGGAAATATATGACAAGAGCTACAGGGATAGTCACTTTAACAGACACTGTTGCAGATTCTATGATACATTTAATAAAAAGCATGAGAATCTATCTCGATATTTAGGGAAATTGAGGTTTAATTGAGGGAGAGGCCAAATATAAAACAATTAAAGTATAATAGGGTAGTATTTACAAGGTAAGGTATAAGATGGTAATGAAGACCTATGAAAATTGAAAAAAAAAGCGAGAACAAGAATTATTGCTTCATGAGTCAAGAGTGTCACTGTGGCATGAAGAGGATACTTTATGGATCCTTGAGAGCCAGGGAGAATTTGGATTTGTGGAGAGGAGAAGTGAGGATTCAAGACTTCAGGTGAAAGAGTTTTAGAAAACTCTGAAAAGTTGTTCTGCAAAAATATTTATTAAATTCAGCTTCTAATGGAGGGACTAGATTGTTTTGAATGGGAAAGGCAGAACAAGACATAGTGTCTAAAACTCAGTTCTACTCATGGGCATGCCCTTGTATTGAGGAATCATTTTCTGTTTGCTCACAAACTTTGATGAAAGGCCTGTTCTGTATAACATTGTGCTGGGCGCTAGGCTACACAGGGAGGACAAGATAAAGTAAACAGGTTTTGAATACAATACAATGTGATCCATCCAATAAAGGATAAATGCAGGGGGGTTTTAGATGAACACAACAGAGAAGCCCCTAACCCAGGCTTGGGGAGTCAGGGAAAGTTGAAAGATGAAGGATGAATAGGGGTCATCCAGGCAAGGACATGGGATTGGGGGAAGCATTTTCAGGTGGTAGGTAGAATGAACAATTTGGGTAACAAGCTGTTGACCTCAGACAAAAGTATAAGCTAGCTGTTGACCACAGACAAAAGTAATCAGTTATTTCAACAGAAAATGGGTTTATTCAGAAAGAAACAACAGAAAAGAGGGCAAATGGAAAATATATGTTCATGGTAATGCCCACAGGCATGTGAAGTTATCAAAGCCTAACTGTCCCTGCATCTACTGTCCTCTGAAGCTAGCCGCAGTTCCACTGAAGGGGGAAATAGAGTCACAACCCATGAGAGATGCCATGTATGTTTACCACAGCAGGTAACTGGTTCACACATGTTTGGGCATTCTCTTTCTAAGCATCTAATCTCATCTAAATAGGGTTTCTTCAAACTATATGCCCCCACATTAATTAATTAATAGGGTTTCTTTATATTAGTATTCTCAAAGCCTACCTAGTAATTTTTAAGAACCCAGAGTTACTCTGCTTGAGTAGAGAGGCAAGAATTGAAGCCAGTGACACAGGCAAATGTAAAATGGCAAAGTATGTTTAATCTGTGCTAAGCAATTTGGACTTTATCCTGAGGAGAGTGGATATTCAGTGAAAAGTTTTAAGCTGCAACTGACTTTATTGATTTATTTAGAAACTTTGTCCAGGTTCAGTATAGAGAATGAATCTGATGGTATGTAAAACCAATGTACCTTACCCTAGCATCTTGATCATCACATAAAATGTGATGTGTGCAGTAATGTTCCCTCTCCTCTGCCTACTGTCTGCTTCTTGACTCATCGTTGCCTCAATTAAAACACACAAACAGAAATGATTGCAAACTTCATCTTTAACAGCATAGATTCTGATATCCTCAATGTCTACAGGAAGGTCTTGTGATTCTGGGTGGACCCCAGCAAAATGCAATGGCTGCTTAAATTTCTGTCTGTCCAGCTCCTAATCTGGAGCTGAAAGGAAGCCCCTTGCTAACACACATAGCAATCATATAATTCAGCACAATTATACTGTGGAGAGAGAAACATGGGGGAAGTAGAGTAATTCAATTTAAAATCTGCTGAAAGCTTTAGTAAAGGCTTATGTGGCTGTGCAGAGAAATTGCATGAGGTAAGAAAGCTATCACCATAGCCACAGAATAGTTAGTGTGTTCACAAAATTAAAATGCCCTCTCAAGAAATGTTCTGTCATCCCCTTGAATAACTTTTAGATCTTGAGATAAAGGCAAGAGATATGTATAAGGAGGAATTATGTCCAGGTTACCTACAGTATTCAGTTTGCATTCAGGAGCTCCAAAATTTTTTATTCCATCTCAGGCAGTATGGGAGCAAAATCAATTTAACTTCATATACTCTACTTCTAGTAAATTTTTAAAATATTTCCAATGTTGTCCTTGAAAATGAGACAATAAAAAGGACATCTGTGCATTTTTTCTTTTAATTCTAGGATTCTAAAATAGGAAACATCCCAGTAGCATTCCAGGTTAATAGATTATGTGTGATTGCAGTTGTTTAATATGCACAATTAATTAAATGCTGATTCCAATCATCATGCTGTCAGATACAAATACTGTCTAAGGATGGCTGTCTCAGATGACAAGAACTAATAGTGCAAATGTTGTAACTCTATTTAAAAGAACAAGGAAACAATTTCCAAATTTTACTAAAAATAGGAAGCACGTACTCAGAAGGGAAATTTGACATTCAGGTTCTATCTATCAAAGCTGACCACCCCATTTTATACAAATGAAAGTCTTCACTTCCAAACCACTCTCTTTGAAATAAAAGGTGCTTCAGTGAGGAAGAATACGAAATTGACAGATGTTGTTATTTGGACAAGTGATCTTTTTTTTTCTTTCCCTTTGTATAACTATACACTTTTAATTCAATAAATAAGAAATCAGTGGAACAAATAAACATCAGAGGGCTTAAACATAAGAAACAAAGGTTATATTCTTCAATATTTAATACTTGTTTCTTAGAACAGATTTACAACCTTAATTTTGCTTTAGAAGATTGTTTTCAGTTGCCTTTTGGGAATTGTATTTTAGTGCTTTGATCCATTATTTTAGTTTCTTATACCAATTGCCAACCTCTAAGACAGTGCTATTGAAATTGAGGGCAGATTCACAAGTAAGTTTTTAAGCTTCCTCTCATATTTTATTGGTTAAAGCAAGGCGTACAGCCTACCCTGATGTCGACTGAGATACATGGGATTGTACAGAAAGGGACAGGGCCTGGAGCAGATGTGATGTGACACTGCTGTGTCTGGTGGCATCTCAGGAGAATACTTAAGACAACCTGGTTCAAACCTTTCTTCCTCAGCCTGATGAGTTCAGAGCTTTCAGGGGTAACATCCATGCCTTGAAGAAGGCAAAAATATTGAAGGCTCAGGAGGGTTGGGCTCAGTAGGGACGAACAACAAAAACATTAACAAATACTGTAGTATAATCTTACATAATGCCAACAATTTAGCTCTCTCTAGCTCAAAAAAAAAAAAAAATTATGCTCCCATCTTTCAGTGGGGTAAAAGCATTTAAAATCTCCATTACAATGCTGTTCTTATTCAGAACTGGAGACCCATTAGGCCAAAGTTAGCCAATGTTTTAATTTGGTTTAACTTATTATTTTCCACAGTTTAAGAAATGCACCACCATTGACACATCAGATAATTTAGGTGGTACATAGAAGGATTTTAAAAATTTCAGTAGTTATATATATTACATATATAACTAAATATCCTATCAAACCTGATATGTTATTAAAATAAACAGCATGCCAAACTTGCAATTTCACAGATGTTGTTTATTAAAATTAAAGCAATTATTTACATTTTAAAAAGTGAGTCAATTAAAAAAAAGCATTAGGTAAATATCACTTCAGATGCTTTATAGATAGGAGCAAGAATTGTGGGCATGACTGACAAATGACAAAAGTTTGTGGACACTAATTTTGTTCATCAAATTAACCTGTTTTTACTTACTGAAAGGGAAGGCATGTAGCAAAGACATGTTTGTACAGTTGTAGGGAAAGAACTGGGGGGCTTTGAGATCATGGGGATGTTATTGAACATCCAAGTACCCTGAGGATGGAGAAAACCTGTCAGCAGAGGAGTCGCTGTAAGGGATACCGAGAAGGTCAAGAGGGCCACTGACCGAAATGCAGCATGGAGAAGAAGATTGTAGTTTCTTCAGAGTTGTGCGGGGCTGGCCTGGCTCTGGAATGGTGAACAGCAGTCTTTCTTCTTAATGCTAATGGTCAGCTTACTCAAGGAACAAATACATCTTTATAGAGGCCTTTGCAATTAACATGGACACTCACTAGATTGGGACAATTTGGGTGCTTCCCTTACTGCAAAGGCTGCCTAGGTATTCCCGAAGGCCTATAGCTATGGCAGATTGATGCTTCAACCAGGATAGGTTAACAGGGGTCTAGATTTAGTGCATAGTACCCTCGTTTTTGGTAGACAATAACATTTCCTGGCTGCCCTTTTGCGTTACAAGAGTTCATAACATCTTTGAAAAGAAAATGCCTTAAGCAGCAACAAAGGGTGCCTTATGGTTTCAGGTTCCATGCAAACAAAAGCTCTCATCAGTTCTTCCAAGCTGCTCTCTTTATGACTCAGGGGGCTGAGCGAGAATCTCAGTTTGGGAAGCAGTCCTGTTTCTCTCCCACAAGTTCAGGCAGGAATCGCCTCAGCTGCCAATGCTTCTGAGTTCTGGGAAGAGCAGGGGGCTTTCTGACCTCCCAGGGCAATGCTCTGAAGTGTGTATTGAATATGGGAAAAAGTATTCATGACTTGGCTGCTTTAGGTCAGTTGGTTATTTCCCCGACAATGAGGTCTGAAACCAAAGTCACTCACTTGCAAAGTAACTGCTCTAATTTAGCTAATGCATCTAATGCCCTTTAGAGGAATGGTATTTTTATACTTCAAGTTCTGCAAAACTGCAATTAGAGGTTCAGTACTGTGAATATATCCAGAACTGCCAGTTACGGTCAGGTAGTGTCATTAACTGTGAACTTTGAGTGGATACCACCCTCTCTGGACATTGGTTTCATCATTTACAAGTCAGAGATTTCAATCAAGTAATTGAAAACTGCCCTCCTGCTGTAATAAGCTATATGCCAGCACCTTTCCAAAGGTGATCAGCACTTTTTTCTGGTGTGTGAGTTGTGGGAAACTGGGACTCAGGGGAGGAAGTAGGGAAGATATTTATTACTCACATATACAGTGGAAGGCTTTGGACTTGTCAAACAGTAACTGTCCAAGGTCAACCTATACAAGGTCATCTGATATAGTAGGCCTTTCATTATAGGCAATGAATGAATGAATGGACACAATGGGAGAACAACTATGGGCTTTTTTATTTTGTCTTATTTCCTAAAGCGTCTTTGATTTGTCCTTATATATGGGAAGACTTAATCATTATGTTTACCCTGAGTAAATTTGTACCCTAAGGAAATATATTGGACTTGAATCTACTTGACTTTGAACACATTGACTTTTTGTGTTAGATGACATCCCCCACCTCCTACCCCCATTCTTATGAGGGGTCAACACAGATGATAGGCTTTGAGGAGTGAGCTGCAAGTTTTCCTTCCTTGAAAGAACTTAGCATGAAAAAGAAACAAAATTCTATTGCAATAAGCTTTTCCTAAATTTTCAAGAACAAAATCCCTTACTGCCTATTATTTTGGAATTTTCTTTCTCAGCTCTTAGATCTTCAAAGAATTTATAGTTTTCCATCTACACCATTCACTTGCAAATAATTAAATCCCAGTTTGGTGCCAGTCCTACCACATCACTGGGGATTCAGGGAGTGAATCAGCAGAGTCCCTGACCCTGAGAACTCACTCTTGAGCTTGGGAGACAGGAATGTAAACAGCTCAGTTAAGAATTACCTTAATCGGACTCCTGGTTTGCTCCGGACAGAGAGTCACCCTCAAATAGTTCAGGCACAGGGTGAAACTTACTAAATCAAGAAGAGAAAAAAGAGCAGACAACATTCAGATTTTTTTTTTTTTACATAAAAGTCTCAATTTTTTGGTGCCTTGTTTTGGTGTCAACTGCTTTCTCCTTTCTGCCAACCAATTATTTACAGTGTTTACACATGTGATGTGCTGAGCCTTGGTTCACTCATTTGTGTTTACTGTTTCTTATCCTTAAACACTGGAGTTACTAGGGCCTTGGCTCAGAAGAAAGTCAAACTGGAGGGGGGAAGACCTGTTGGTAAGTTATCAAAACTTCTGTCGAAGAATATAAAAGGTGACGACAAAGCAGATGTAGCATCTCAAGAATAGAGGTAAGATATTTTGGTAATGGTGATAGAACTTGGTCACTACATTACATTTTTTTTTTTTCTTCTTCAAAGATATTTTTGGAAGCTTTTGGATTGATTTCTTTTCTGTATTTATATATTACAAATATTAATAGAAATCATTCAGATGTAATGCCTTTTTATTTTCCATCAAGGTACAAACAAGGGTCCTGGAGAAAATAAGTCTGGTGGTGAGGAAGGAGCATCCTTCCTGAGATTGTCTAAGCATCCGTCAGTCAATAAGCTGGTTTAGGCCCAGGTGAAGTACAGGGAGACCTGCAAAGGGAGGTGCAGGTTGTGGTTCTGGACTTAGGGAAACAAACCAAAGTCTAGAGACTCAGATACAGGCACAGTGTCTGGGGCTTTGAGAAAGATCCAGGCAACAAAAATCAGAGACATCACTTTGAGGTCAATAGCAGGTCAGATCCATTAAAGTCTGCGTGATGGTCATGGAAGGGAATGTGTGTGTGTGTGTGTGTGTGTGTGTGTGTGTGTGTGTGTGTGAGAGAGAGAGAGAGAGAGAGAGAGAGAGAGAGAGAGAGAGAGAGAGAGGGAGGGAGAGAGAGACACCGTCGGTTCTTTGGCCCTTTGCTCATCCTGCCTCTACCTCCCACTACTGCTGTGCACTAGTCTCTGTGCCTCACATTGCTTATTTTTGAAGTGTAATAATAATGTATAAGGATTTAGTGAATTAATACTTATACAGTATTTATAACAATGCCTAGCACTTAGTAAGAAATGAATAAATATTAGTTATACATATTTTAAAAATTTTTCACCTCTGATACCTCAAAAACCATTATATGTTTACTGTTCTTGCTGTCAGTAGTAAAGTCACAGGAAAAATTTGAATCTACTTTTCAGTAATACAATTAAAATATACTATGAGTATTAAATTTTAACTAATTTTGTTAAAAATAGATTAAGGGTTTCCTAATGTCTTCCCATTGGGGAGAAAGCTTTCACCTCACTTGACAGGGTCAAAGAATGTTCTGCTACCATTAGTTTGTGGGTAAGTCTAGAATTCTACTTGACTCTGAAGAGAAAAGGAGGAATACATTCAAGTTCTCTCACATTAATATTTCTAGAAAATGAAAGGTAGAAAATCCAGCACCATCTCTTCATTAAATTTAGAATAAGATTCACCCTTTAATTAAATTCTTATCTAATGACTCAGAGCTTTGAGGCAACCTGGGAACTCTAATTTTGAAATTTATTTTCCATGTTAATTAAGACAAAATCATGATCATCTAGTTCTTGTTGACTTCCTTTCACCCTTATATACATATCATTTCTCACATCCCAGTGTTTATTGTTGATAAATGACACTGAGCATTTTTTATGAGAAGCAGATATTAGAGCTAGAGGTATAATTTATTCTTACTTTTTCCTCAAGGGATTGGTGACTGAGCTATTGGACAGTCAATATCTGACACCAGCGAGACCCTAAGTAGCAATGCTTCAGTGAAACTTTCCATGTTGGGTGTAATGGGAAATAATACTGACAGGCAGAAAGTAAATGTGCACAAGTGACTGAAGAAAGGACGCAAACTACATATCAAAATAAATCTGCAGCCCAGCAATCTAGATTTATCAAAATTGCTCATAGATTGAAATGCTGAGCTATTCCTAATCTTCAGCAAGTCAGGTTTTTGCTAAGTGCCACCTGGTATGAGGACTTTGAAACTTGCAATTGTGCTCCAAGGGAGAATGTGTAAATATTTTCCTTCCAGTATCCATTCATAGCATTAACAGCAACAGTGTTTGTTTAAACTCTAACA
The DNA here is from genome assembly GCA_004024925.1 of Scalopus aquaticus. Classification (NCBI taxonomy): domain Eukaryota; kingdom Metazoa; phylum Chordata; class Mammalia; order Eulipotyphla; family Talpidae; genus Scalopus; species Scalopus aquaticus. Next base: position 9,963 of record PVIJ01019149.1, read on the forward strand.
ATGCAGAGTTTAATTTTCTCTGTATTTTAGGACCCATATTCTTCCTGTATCCATTTTATAATCCCTAAAGTAATTGAATTTAGTTCTGAAGTGGTTGTACTTTTCGTTACTGAGAAGCCAAGAGTGTCTTATAAATGCTGATTTGGGGTACTGAAAAATTACAGAAAGAACCAGAAGTTCTGAGACTGACTCACCACAACTCATGTTACTCAGCTGCATTACAAGATTGCGAAATTACACAATCTTCTCTCAGCAGGCTTTCTTTCCCCTCATTTCAGGTTCCCTACTTTATCTCCCTCCATTTTATTCTCAAAAAGCCTCTTCCCAAGACCCCAGGGCAGACAATGTAACTTCTGTTACTATGGAAGCAATCCTCAACTGCACTGCCCAGTGTGGGTACCCCAGCTCCATGTAACTATTGAGTATTTGTAGCATAATACTGTGATGGAAGAACTCACTTTCATAAAAAAAGATTTATTCAAGTATAATTTGCACACAAAATGAATTGTACATATTTAAATGTGAGATTTTGATAAGTGCTGACATATGGATACATACATGAAAACATTTCCCAATTAAGATAATGAACATTAATTTTTGGATAGTATTTGATTTCTCCCCTCAGTTGTAGTCCCCATAGTTCTCCTGAAGTGGAAAATGTCTGAAGTTATGTTGAAACTAAGCCTCAATGTAGACTGAAAGTTCCAGGGAGTAACTGATAGAGGTTCTCAAGGCCACACACCTCACATACCCAGATAACTGCTTAGGAATCTCCTGCTTCTTTACTCTCCAATTGCTTTAAAGTACAAAATGTACCCCTGCTAAGACAACAAATACTCTGATACCTAATTGCTCAGAGCTCAGACTTTGGAGGAAGATCTCCTCTGGGCCTGCTGGCATAAATACAGACTTTCCTTTCTCCTCTCTGAGTGCGGCCTGGTTCCCTAACAGAGTTCTGCCATAACACTCCCAACACCACAGCACTCATGACCCATCACCATAGTCCCTTGTGCTCTTCCCTCCCCTGCTTTCACCCCCAGCCTCTCCCCATCCTGGCCTGGCTGCCTCAGATCTATGGTCAATTTGCAAGTTTTGTATTTATCCTCATCCTTTGCCCTCTTTCGCTATATTCCACATATAAGTGAAACCATCTGATATTTATCTTTTTCCTTCTGGCTTATTTCACTTAGCATCAACCCTTCCAGCTCCATCCATGTTGCCTTTAACCTTTTTTAATCCTTCTCTTCCTATCTCCTGTCTCTATGCTGTCACTTAATGAAAATAAGGGTCCTTTTGTTTATTCCAGAATTTTATATAAATGGAATAATGTATTTTTTTCTGGCTTATTTTTAAATTCATCTATGCTGTAACTATCATTGGTTAATTTCTTTTTATTACAGAGTGGTACTCCATTGTATGAATATACCACAGTCTGTCTATTCTCCGGTTGATAGACACTGTTTGAGCATGACATATGAATTCATGAGCACTCATGTACAAGATATTGTATGGAGACATGTTTTCAATTCTCTTGAGTAAAAGCCTGTGTCTGGAATGACTATAGATGACATGTTTAAATTTATTTTTAAAAAGATTTATTTACAAGCTGGGGTACAGCCAGAGGCGTGGGGTGGCGAGAGGGTTCACCCGAGACAGAGCGGGGAGCAGAACAGACAGATCGACGGAAATACACTGCTGAGGGGAGCAGCGGGCAAGGCAGGTCTGCCGCGCCATGTGGGAATTTCCCTGGCCGGGCGTCGAACTCGCGTTGCCGCTCCCGACAGCTCCAAGCGCAGCGCTGAACCGCTGCACCACCAGGGAGGCCCCGATGACATGTTTAAATTTTAAAGATACTGCCAACCTGTTTTCCATCTGCAACTTGTGAGAGTTCCAGTCTCACCACATTCTCAATTTTGTTGTATGTATTATTCCAGTATTTTAAAACTTAGGTTAAATTCTAATAGGTATATAATGATATCTCACTGTGGTTTTAAATTATGTTTCCCTAATGAATAATGAAGTTGAACACCTTTTCACATGCTTATTTTCCATTTGTATGTTTTCTAATGAAATATCTGGATCTTTTGTCTACTGCCTTTGGATTAATTTTTATACATGGTGCAAAGCATATATCCAAATTCTTTTTTTTAATATACAATTTTACCATAACCATTTGTTAAAAAGAATACTCTTTCCATACTAGCTTCCAAATAGGGCAGTTTCCATAATTTTTTCTTTATTGATTTCTAGTGATTCTTTTATGGTTCAAAAAACACTTATGTACCTTGAATCTTTTAAAACTAATAGCCCAGAATATGGCCTATCTTTGTAAAGTTTTGGTATGTACTTGAGTAGAATGTGTTTGGTGTTTTGTTCTTGTTTTGTTTTTGGAGATGCAATTGTTCTACATAACAATCATTCTGTTGAGTTGATTGACAATATTATTTGAATACCCTATATCTTTATCTTTATTTATTTATATATCCTATCAATTATTGAGAAAGGACTATGAAAATTTCCCACTCTAATTGTGAATTTCTTCAGTTTTCCTTATAGTTCCATCAGTTCATATATTTGAAGTTCTGTAGTTAGATGCATACCTGTTTAGAATTTTTTTTATCCTTCAGATGAATCAATGAGTTATTTTAACGAAATGGCCACTTATATCTCTGGAAACAGTTTTTGCATGAAGTCTCATTTGTTTGAGACTTTGAGAGCCACCTTAGCTTTCTTTTTGTTATTATTAGAATAGTATATTCTTTTCTATTCCTTTATTTTTAACCTACTTGTGTAGTTATATTTAAAGTGTTTTTCAGGCCTCCCCAGTGGCGCAGCGATTAGGCGCTCTGCTGTGGAGCAGTAGGCAGCGGTGACACGAGTTTGACGCCTGGCTGGGGAGGTTCCCACATGGTGTGGTGGACCTCTCCTGCCTCATTCATTGCTCCCCTCAACAGTGTGTTTCCGCTGATCTGCCTGTTCTGCTCTCCACTCTATCTCTGGTGAACCCTCTCACTGCCCCACACCTCTGGTCTGTACCCTAGCTTGTATGCATAAATAAATAAATCTTTAAAAAAAAAGTGTTTTTCTTGTAGAGAATATATATTTTATTCTTGATTTTTGATATTTTCTGATAATGCTGCAATATTATTTTAATGGGCATGTTCATATCACTTCAATTTAATGGAATTAATGATTTGGTTAGGTGTATACCTACCATCTTCCTATTTATTTTCTATTTGTCCTATGTGTTGTTTTCTTTTTGCTCTTTTTCTTTTGGAGTAAATATATACTTTGTGCTATTCTTCTCTCCTTTGTTGTCTTACAAGTGGTAATTTTTTTGTTATTTCAGTTAATGATTTATATTCTATAGTAAATAACTTTTATCGATCACTTATGTGATATTTCAATAATAGTAAAGGAGACTTACAATAAAAATACTTCCTTTTCTACACTCCCATACTTTGTGCTACTATTCATCTTACATTTTCATTTTATATATATTATAAATGCCATACTATCTTGTTATTAATTTATTTAGAAAATTTCAATTATTTTTATATATTTAAATGATGAGAAAAAAGACAAATTTACTCCTGTAGTCACCATTTCGAGCACTTTTCATTCTTTTGTGTAGATTATATTTCCATCTGATATCTTTTCCTCCTGCCTGAAGGACTTGCTTTAACACTTGTTCTCTTTACATTTCTAATGGTGTGGGTATGCTGATGATGAATCATTTGACTGTTTTAAGTTTGAAAAAGGCTTTATTTTGCCGTCACTTTTGAAAGGTGTTTTTACTGGGTACATAATTCTATGTTGGGCATTTTTTCCTTTCAATATTTTTAAGGTTTTGCTTCATTGTCTTCTCACTTGAATTGTCTAGTGTCTTAAAAACCATTGTTTCTTATGTTTTGTCCATTTTGTGTTTGCTTCAGCTGGGAAAATAAATCTATTTCCCTGCTAGTCTATGTTGGTTGGAAGCATATGCCTGGAACTAAACTTTCATTTAATTAAGTTTAATCAATTTAAATTTAAATAACTATATATGGCTAGAGGCTCTCATTTAACAGGACAGTCTAGGGAACAAGGGTAAGTGAACTGCCCAAAGTGGAACAAGCCTGTGACTTGATTTTGCGAGACACACTGAGAGATGGTACATTGGACAGCTCCCTGAAACTTGCTTCCTTGGCCAGTGGCTTTGACACTAGGAAGCATGCTGTGATCGTGCCTGACAATGCTCCTTCATGGCTGTCTGCTAGACTGGGAGCATTAGTTTGCAGAGATCTGTCTTTCTATTTAATTTCAGCGATCTGGTTTTTAAACTCTATATCTGTGTCTAATTACTATTCTGTTATGACCCCAGGTAAAATGCCCTCTATGGGAGTGTTCAGGAAGTGTTGCCTGTTGACTGATAGGACAAAACAATGCTGTTGTGATTTTATGACTGTGAACTGAAAGCTTATATCTTTTCCACACAGAGAATTAAGAATTGACACTATTAAATGAGACACTGAGTATTTTTTCATTCACAAATACTAATAACCTCAGATATCGTAAAACTAAAAATTAATCAACTTAAAAGTCTGCTTGTTTGTTTTTCAAATCAATTAGTCTCTAGTCAGAGATATAAGCAGCACTTGTCTGCTTAATTCAATTAAGTCTGTGAGGGGTTGTTTGCAGATTTACAGTGTTGAGTCTCAAATTGTTACTAGAATGATGTGCTTTGATGTGGTCACTTCTCTTCTTAAGTTTGGTAATAGATTTTTTATTACAATTTTATTTACTGGAAGGAATAATTCTATTTTTGGTCTCCACCAAAAAAAGTAGACTGTTTTGAGACCAATTCATTCATCAATAATCTACTTATTGATTATTATCTTCTAGGTATTGCAGGTAAAACATGAACAAAACAGATAAAAATCCTTCACTTCACAGAGATTATATTCAAATTGGAGGAAATAATCAATAAATAAACACATAAAATACATAGAATGTGAGATGATAGTAAGTGCTATGAAGTGGAATAAAGTAGGGGTAGACTGGGGAGGTCCAGTGTGGCTACAGCTTCACATAGGGTAATCTAGAAAGACTCATGAGAAGGTGACATTTGAATGGAAGACTGAAGGTTAAAGGTAATATATTTGGGGGAGAGTATTTCTAGTTGAAGGAACAGCAAGTGTAGATGCCTTCAGGCAGGAATGTGTGTGGTATATGCATGTTCAAGCAACACAAGAGAGCATTTTAGACAGGGATGCTCCTTGGACTTCTCAAATGTTTAACAAACTTTGAGAACCTCATTATTCATCCTCCCACTATTATCATCTACTATACTTACAAAGTCTTTAACTTATGTCTAACTAACTACCTACCTACCTATATAGTTTTATATATATATATAGTTATATATATATACACATACATATATACATATATATACATGGTTTTTTAAATATTTCATGGTATTCTAAAAATGGTGATTTGTAACTGGAACTTTTGTCTTCTGTTTCTTTTCCCTTGAATACAACTATTGGAGTAATTTTTTAGAATACCATTTTAATCATGTTTCTCTCTTTATCAGAAACCTAGAACTACTTTTTAAATCAAATCCAATATTTTAATTTTGCCAGTCATGTCCTCTACAAGCTGTTATGATATCCCTTTACATACCCTACCTCCATCTTCCGTTATTATATAACATATTTATTAGTACTCATGCATAAGATCATGAGTGCCCCTTGCCTTGAGATGGCCCCCCATTTCTCATTGCCAATTCATTTTATATATATTTATATATATTATATTTATTTACATATATATAAATATATATGTGTATATATATGTATATATATGTATGTATATAAATATATACTTGTGTGTGTGTATAGATGTGTGTGTGTGTGTGTGTGTGTGTGTGTGTGTGTGTGTGTATCCTTGAAAAGAAAATTCAAATACACCTCAGTTATTTAACAAGGCATTTGTTGATTGCTTTCTATATGCCAAGTATAGAACAATGGGAAATCTTAGGTAATTAACATCAACCTTAAAATGCTTCCCTGGGGGGCCTCCCTGGTGGCGCAGCGATTAAGCACTGCGATGTGGCACTGTAGGCAGCAGGGATGTGAGTTCGACACCCGGTCAGGGAGATTCCCACATGGCGTGGCAGACCTCTCCTGCCTTGCCCGATCTGCTCTCAGCAGTGTATTTCCGTTGATCTGCCTGTGCTGCTCCCCACTCTGTCTCTGGTGAACCCTCTCACTGCCCCATGCTTCTGGCTTGTATACATAAATAAATAAATCTTAAAAAAAAATGCTTCCCTGGACCTCCCTGGTGGCACGACAGGTTAAGCGCAGCACTATGAAGCTATCCAGAGCCACTGCAGCACGAGTTTGACAGCCAGCCAGAGACAATCCCACATGGCGCAGCAGACCTCTCCTGCCTCGCCCTCTGCTCCCCTCAGCAGTTTATTTCAGTAGATCTGCCTGTTCTGCTCCTCACTCTTGTCTCTGGTGAATCCTCTCACCACTCTGCACCTCTGGCCTACATCCCAGCTTGTATTCATAAATAAATAAATCTTAAATTAATTTTGTACTTGTTATACTATTTTATTTTTGATACATCCTTTCTGTATACTAAGTTGTAAATTCCTCAAAGATAGCTCCGTTGTCTTTGGTCACTTTTTCACAGTGTCTAGTATACTAGAAGCAAATTAAACATTTGTTGATAGATTTGCTCAGTTCCACCCTACCTTGGGTGGGACAGGGAACCTGGGACACACCCTTTCTCCTGGGGACCACCCTGTTACAGATTGATTGAATTACAAAGGGTTTTTAGCAGTTGTCACTATAATCCTCTAAAGATCCTTTAAAATTATACTTAAGTACTCTACTGTCTAGCAAGTAAAACCAGCATCTTGTGAAACACTCTGGGCAATCGAGAGTGTTTCATTGGATAGAGGGATCATCCACTTCTTTTATAACAGTGAATGAAAGATATATTATTCATTTTGTCCTTTCAGTTGATGATATTTTGATGGTATTTGGACATCAATTGCTTTCATCATGATAAATGTGGACTAAAGCAGATAATATTGAGTGCTGTGCTCAGATGAACTCATTCGTCAGGTGTCCCCTCTTTGTGGGTGGGTAAACAAATCCCCAAGTTCCTATTATTCATTATGGTACAAGACACATCTCCCTCTTTTGTAGTGGAACAAAATAGCTGTTTAAATTTTTATGGCATCGATGAGGTGTCCATGGAACCAGGCCTGACAAGATGACTCTATTCTGCAACTGGGTTTCAGTCAAATTGGTCTCCTTTCAGGTTCTCAAATATTTCAATCCCTTCCTATCATCAGACCTTCTAAATTTGCTGTTCTTTCTACCTTAAATGCTGTTTAGTTCTATAATGGTTCACTTTCATTTTCTAGGTACCAACTTAAATGCTGCCTCTTTCAGGCAGCCTTCTGGACCACTTTTATTTAAAGATATCCTTCCCTGTCCCCTACTGTACTGCTATGTCACCTCTCTATTTCTTTCACAGTATTTATTCTAAACTAACCTAACAGATGTCTGATAGTTGGTAGGCTCTCAGTAAAAATTTGTTGAGTGCAAGTCCAAAAAGCTATTGCAAAAATAGCCTCAACCTATACACGAGCATTGTTATCATTCCATGTGCCACTTAATACAATATGTGCATTGTACACAGTTGTACAGCAATGTACACAAACCATGTGCAGCTCTCGACTCTCATTAACTTATAGTTTTAATAAATATTTCTTTTATTTATACGAATAGTGAACAATTAAAACGAGAAATGACCTATCGCTCCGTATCACTATCCTGACCTGCTCTTGATCCCTAAGTAGTTTTATTTTCCCTTTATAATAGTTATCTCTTAGCTCTATGGGTTTTACTCTGATTACACTCATTTAATCATTCTCTCAATCACAGGGCAAGGCTAAAGCTAATTGGATCAGAACCTTTTATTTGTGCTGTGCTTTAAAGCACAGAAGCATTTGCATCTTTACAGCAGATCTTTGGGCAGACCCAAATATCTCCATTGCACAGATAAGGAAGAGGTTCCAAAAATATGAGTGACTTAATTAATGTCACACAGCTAGAAAATGAGAGTGAAGGCAAAGATGGGCCAAGAGAAGTTCTGCCTACAGCCAGAGGTGTGCTATCTTGGTTCTTGGGAAATCTTATTGTCAGTGTCATTCTAGATAGCTGCAATCTGAGAACAGATTGTCAAGAAAAGCAGCTTCCTTAGCTGAGTGAACAGAACCAGCATCACTCTCCACTCTTGGCATGATCACAGAAATGGTGTCAGTTTAGAGAGCAGACCTGTTTTCTGTGCTCTCAGACATGTCTATCTGGTTTTCAATTCTTCCCTGGCTGTCTTCTATTCCTTTAGCCAGTAAAGTTGTCTTTCTTAAATTAATTTGAGCATTCTGTCATCAACTTATCTTTCTAGATGTTCTTTACTTATTAAAAGTACATAGTACTATATAAAAATTTATATTGCAATATGGAAATAAAATTTGACTTTTAAAGAAGGAACTCCCCAATTACAATTATCTTAAATAAGTAGTTTCTTGAGATTTTTTTAAAAAGAGAATTACTGGGATGGTGGGGGTCAAGAGGGTGGAGAGATATAGAGAATGAGAAAGAGAAATCTAAAAGCATGTCTGGGCCTCCCTTGTGGCCCAGGGGTTAAGTCTCAGTGCTACCATACAATGGTCCTCCCAGGGCAAAGTGGTTAATCCTCACATGGCACAGCAGACTTCTCCTGTTTTGTCCATACTCCCCTCAGCAGTGTACTTCCGTTGATCTGCCTGTTCTGCTCCCCACTCTGTTTCTGGTGAATCCTCTCACCCCCAGCACCTCTGGCTACACCACAGTTCTTCTATGCAAAAATAAATAAAATAAAAATGTTACAATAAAGGAATAATTCTTTAAAAAATAAATAAAAGCATGTCTATGACACTTTAGAAAAAATAAATGTATCAAGTTCATCAGAAAGATGTATGCGTCTGTAACTGCATGGGCATCTGTATTTACTGTCCTGGTCTGTAGGTGTCAATTTTGGGGGTGTTATTAAAAGAAACCTGAGTAGGAGTCTTAGGATTGATCTAAGCAGCCAGCTGAGTTAGCTGGGAAAGGAAGAATCCTTTGACTTCTCTAATACTTGCCTGAAATTGGTATGTGTTAGGATCGCTGTCTCTCAGGCCACGCAACAGCTGTGCTCAGAAGTCTCATGAGGGGTGACAAGCTCCAGTCCCGTAACTGAATGGGGTTTTGAGTCAGTCATCTTCCCTTTCTAGATCTCAGTTTCTTCTCCTGAGGAAACATCATCACAGCCTACCATTTTTGCCATTGTTGTAGGGGGTCAAATAGCAAACACATGAGAGTAGAACTTTGGCATCTATTAAATTCAAGCAAGAAAGGGTTTTCTTCAGGTTAGTAATGCAGAGATAAAAGTTTCTTGCTAGTTCTGCTAATGGCATCAGTATGTCCCTTTGGTGTTTCTTTAGCTCTGTCTCTTAATGGTCATTTCATTTCAGCTCAGGATATGGAAGCTGCTTAAAGATCCTGCTCTCATCTATTCCTCCCTCTGTCTAGACTGGTGAGGCAGACTTGCATTCAATATAACTTTGGTGCTGGCAGGGCAGCTGCTGTCTAGGATACCATGGAGTGGGACCTTACTTGCCTACTGATGTTAAATACTGCCTGCAGGTGACCCAGCAATTCTGCCCATGTCTCCATCCTGCATACTAAGTCTCTCAGTCAATCAGAATCGAGCATTTAGGGTAATCTGTTTCCCAGAACGTTCCATAGGAATTTGTTACTATTGCTGACATAAGTAAAAGGCAAAAAAGAAAGGCCAATTTATTTCCAGGCTTTTGCAAAATAACAGATGTTTCCTGTGCAAAAGTAATATCACAGCAGCATGTTTATTTGCAAAGTGTCATATGGTTTTTAAAAACAAACTTTGTTTTATTAATTATACAAGGAATAATGAATATACTCTCACTCACTGAATATATTCAAATATAGAAATATATAGAGGCAATATTTGCTCTTGGAAAACTTGCTCTTGGAGAACTTGAGGTGATGTGGGAGGTGTTGGTTGAAGGAGGCACTTCTTTTTGTCTTTATATTGATATTTTGGGTATATATCTCCATGGTTTTTTAAGCATTTGTACACATCTATGTACAGATAAAGACGAAGAAAAATTCTTTATATAAATGGAAGTATACTGAACATATTGTTAAGCATTTCTTTTTAATTTGATGTGAATGGGATTGCTTAAGTCATTACAAAATAGATTTTCTACATTAAAAGTATAGAGAGATGATATTCCCAGAACCCACCATAATTTAATCACTTCCTGACACAGGAAATTTATTTTGAATTTGTTAATATAACAGTGTTGCAGTACCTGACCCAAAAGAGGATTCACCAGAAAGTGCTACATATAATTGAACCGGGCAAGGTTTTGTTAGAGATTCACGCATGAGGGAACCAGCGCAGGAAAGAAGAATTTAACCTGACTCCTGGAAGGGAGGGAAAAGAGATATTTAAAAGGTGGTTCCACAAGGCAGAGTGGAGGAGAGAATGGCATAGCTTGTTCTGGGTTGGAATGTGCCCATTCCAACTGCACATATGGGCTCCTGGCCTTCTCCCTTGGTAAATTTTGAGATAATCGTCAATCAGGACCTCATGCTTTTGTCTAGCATGGTTTCTTATGGTCGGTGTGGTGGGCCAAATTGAAGAGGATGTTGGAACAAGGCCAGTCAGTCCATGATTTAGTCCAGCTGTTCAGACAGGACTTGGGGCAATTCACCCTAGCTTCTCAAAATTTCTTTTGCCTAAGTCATCTTCTTGTTGCTGTAAACATTGTTGAACAGACCTCTTTCTAGGCAGGTACTGGTATTCCTTTCGGTAGGATAGAAAACTGGAAGTGAAATTACTGAAACATCAGGTAAATTAGCTAGCTCTTTGAGACTCAGTTCTATGTTCTATAAAATTGGTTTCTTATCACCTACCTTTAGGGTATTTTGAGGATTGAAAATTAAAATTAAATTTTCAAATTACAATGTAAATTCATTCTCTTTGTTATCCTTAAAAAAAACATTTTCGGGCCCCTCTGGTGGTGCAATGGGTTAAGCGCAGCACTGTGAGGCTGTCTGGAGCCACTGCAGCAGAGTTCAAGACCCAGCCAGGGAGATTCCCACATGGCACAGCAGACCTCTCCTGTCTCGCCTGCTGCTCCCCTCAGCAGTGTATCTACATCTATCTGCCTGTTCTGCTCCCCACTCTGTCTCTGGTGAAGCCTCTCACCGCCCCACACCTCTGGCCTACCCCCCAGCTTGTATGCATGAATAAATAAATCCTTACAAAATATATATTTTCAACTATTCTTTTTCTCAGAATCATTTTATTCTTTTATATGTTCCACTGTTCTTCTAAATTGAGATGTTTGATCTGTAGGAAAATAAGTTAAACTACTATTTAAGTCCTTTTCTGCCTTTGATCCCATTCTGTTCCTCTTGGGAAGGTGCACTATATGCTGAAAAATGTTGGAATTACATATTATTCTTTCCTTTTATTGATTTGTCTTTGCTTCCCTTCCTTTTTTGGACTGAACCAGAGTTGAAATTAGGAGCCAAGTTCCAAGTGGCACAAAAGAGGAACCTAAGAACGCTTTATGAACCCTTGGTTAGGCTCATCATAGATTCTCAAGAACGAAACAGCGCAAGTTGAGAAGAGCAGAGGAGATGCTGAGGTCTGACAGCTAAGGGAACATGCTGGAGCTGGGGCTTGCTTTCTTCTTTGGTTGTCTCAAGCTGCGATGTTCACCATTCCCAGGGGACAAGCTTGCCTAGTGTTAAGTAGAGTGGAAGGATTACTTTTCAGTTCTTGAATGCCGTATCATTTTGCAATATTCCAATAGGTTAACCTGTTTAAACTCTCCAGTTTATGTGAGCATATATGATGCAGATTTTCCTCTTAAAACTTTTTTTTTCCTAGGGCCTCCCTGGTGGTGCAACGGGTTAAGCGCAGCGCTGTGGAGCTGTTGGCAGCTGTGGTGTGAGTTCGATGCTGGGCCAGGGAGATTCCCACGTGGCACAGCAGACCTCTCCTGCCTCGCCTGGTCTATCTGCCTGTTCTGCTCCCCACTCTGTCTCTGGTGAACCCTCTCACCACCCCACACCTCTGGCCTGTACCTCAGCTTGTATGCATAAATAAATAAATATTAAAATAAATTTTTCTCCCTTGAAATTCATCACAAGAGCATATCTTAGCATCTTACATATGTCTTGAAATAAAGGACCAAAGCAAGGCTGCAGTTTATAGCCTCAGGTCACCTCTGGTAAAGGGGAACACTCCAGTTAATGTTATAGCTAGAGGTTCAGGGTTTGAAACAGTTCAGAAAGCTCACCTCTGATTGCCTGGCTTTGTGTAGCCTGAGGCTATCTATGCATATTAACCAGCAGGCTAAAAATGCCGTGATCCTTGTTTTTGTGGTGCTCAGTGTACCACACGGATACCCATTAACCACTGAGGAAGTGAGGAAACAGAGACCTCGTCTGAACATATTAAAGAGAGAATGAAAGCCACTACTGAAAAGTTTAGATGTTAGCACCTGTTCTGAGTCTTGCAAGCATCTTCATATTGGCAAACTATATTTCCTTCACTTTTTTCTATTACCTGAGCAGGTTAGTATCCTCTGCATACAATAAAATCCAGAAGGGAAGGAAGTCATGATGTCATTTTGCCTTGACCTGACCCTAACAAGGACTTGATGTGTTGATATATAATAGTGGGGAAGAGAAAACATGGCAGATCCAAGCCTAACTCACTGATAGCTCAGCTCTTCCCTTGGAACCTCTGCAAGTGAATGCTGTTCATTATACTCCCCCAAGGAACACGATGAGCTGTGCTTTGGGGCCAGATTTTCATCCTACGGTTCTCTGAGAATAGTTCCCATATTGTGGAGAAGATGAGTTATCTGGTTCAATGAGTCAAGAGGGATGAAAGCACAATCCATTTGAAAAAAAGAGACTTGGTTCAATGGCTAAAGAATGAGAATCCAGCTTTTATCCTGGAAATGACATTTAACTCAATGCCTTAGGCATGCTGTTTTATCTTATGTTACAAAAACCTTAGGAAATGTTACAGCTGTTGAGGTGCTGGGTTGTTCCCAAGATTTTCAATATGCTTTAGGTTTTAATTCAAAGTATGGTATAATATGGTCACACAATGCTGATGTAAGTCTTTCGCTTTTCAACTGAATATAAGAAAATTGGGACTTTCTTATATTCGTTTCTATGCTATCCTTAAAACCATATACTACACCTCTGCATCTGATGACACAAAGAACTCTCTTGACATTATTTTTTACTCCCCTGCCTCTTTCATCTCAGGAAAACAGCCTCTGAATCTCTTCTGTTCCTGTCTCCTTCTAGTCTTTTGTTGCAATATTGTTTTCATACCAGTCTTTATACACAGAAAATTCTCCCACTTTCTTCCCAATAGTAACTTTTATTACCACTAATGTTCCTATCTTATTCCACTTCTCAGTTTTCCTTCACTCACATAAAATATTTTAAACACTTAAATTTTATAAATTTGGGCATGATTTTTTCACTAATCTTGATGCAACATTTGCTTTCAATAACTAGCACAGGGTCTACCACACACTACCTGGTCCAAAAAATATTTTTTTTTACTTGATAATGACACTGGTCAAAAGTGAGATTGTTACTGACTTAAAAAGGCCCTAATCTGTAGTATCTTGGTATGCTTAACATGAATATAACCCTGAAAATTTTTTATTAGCTCTCCTTTTGAAGATATTTCATATAATTCATTTTATATGTTTCACCGTGTAAATTTATCCAGTAGGACTGCAACAACATCCTAAATCAGCCTAGAATGATGTAATATCACATCGCATTGCATACTACCATCATGCACACATCATCCAGAGTTGATTACATCATTTTCTGATGCAATGCAATACTACTGCCAGGCGGCTGCTGAAGTAAGCTGACGTCAGCAGAGCACTATCTAGAGCCCTGTCGGAAAGATTGAACATTGAAAATATTTCAGACTTTGCGCGAGACAGTTTAAGCTACTGTTCCATAGAACTGTTATTTTTTTTTTAAAGATTTTATTTTATTTATACATACAAGCTTGGGTACAGGCCAGAGGCGTGGGGCGGCGAGAGGGTTCACCAGAGACAGAGTGGGGAGCAGAACAGGCAGATCAGAAATACACTGCTGAGGGGAGCAGCGGGCGAGGCAGGAGAGGTCTGCCGCACCATGTGGGGTTCTCCCAGGCCGGGCGTCGAAC
>PVIJ01019150.1:0-24317 GCA_004024925.1 Scalopus aquaticus
GGGGGGGGGGGGGGGGGGGGGGGGCGTGGCCCCTGGAGCTGTGAGCAGCCTGTGTACCCATCGTGGCGACCCTGAGTGGGAGGACAAGATTCACACTGTGGGTTTCCCTAGGGTCCTGGAAAGCCCAGAGGGCGGTTCTGTGCCCAGACACCAAAGCTGTAGCCTCAGCCCAGGGTGCAGGCCAGAGGCACAGTGGGCAGCTACTCACCAGCCAGCACCTCCACCAGGATCTTCCCGAGGGTGTCGGCCTTGCCACCGTGCAGGCTCTGGCACTGGTAGAGGCCAGCATCACGGGCTTGAAGATTCCGCAAGGTGACAGTGAGTATGCCCCCTAGGACATCATCCGTGATGGCTGTGCTTCCATTCCGCCTCTTGAGGAAGGACAGCAGCCACGAGCGGTGGGTGCTGACCACCCGCTGGCACAGGCCCTCCTCGCCCTGCTGGCGGCACCAGGCCTTGCGTCGCCCCCAGTGCTTCAAAGAGTCGTAGGGGCAGGAGACCTGCAGGGACTGGCCGGCCGTGCCCTGAAGCACTGTGGTGTTGTGCGCTCGGCACAGCTCTGCAGAGGGGACACTCATTTACTCCTCTGTTCACTTACCAAACATTCAGTGAATGTCTGCCACAGGCAATGAGCAAAAGGGGCAGAAACCCTGCCCCTTGGAGTTCAGATTCTGATAGCAGTTGGGAGAAGGTAGCACAGCTCGGGCAGCTGTTTACAGAAAATTGGAAACCAGGAAACCAGGTCCCAGGTCTGCCTTTCTGGACATCTTTGGAAAAGTAACTAAACTTCTCTGGGCTTATCTCCAAAAGTCTTGAATTTCCCCCAGTTCTATTGGGCACACCTCACCCTATCACACGGGACCAAGACCCACGCTCCCTTCCCTCCCAATCTCAGGTGAGCAGGGCCAGTTCTCTCAATTCTGGGGCTCATTGTACAGGGGCTGGACTGGCACCCCCCCCCACCACCGCCCTGCCTGCTCTGCAGCCTGCCCATGCTGGAAACAACTCTGCATTCTTCTCTTTCTGACCTTTAGCTTCGAGCTTCCCTATTTCTGTGGCTTTGTTCCCCTTTGAGGAGGGATTTGTCTCAGCTATTTTGAAGGAGACATGAGACTGCTATTTTGGGGACCAACTTGGAGTAGTAGAGATGGGATTAAAGCATCAGTTTCTTGCCAGGGTAGGGGCTACAGGGGAATGGTTCAGGACTCTGCCTCAACTTCCCCTCTGTTTGTCCCCTCTTTAGCTGTTTTCAACCATATGGTGACAGAAAGTTAAAAGTTTGGGGAGCTGGTGGCCTGCCTTTTGGAGACCTAATGAGCAACGGCTTCGTCATACATCACCCCGTGGATCCCTTTGCCTCTAGGAAGCCCAGAGCACCCCACTTTGTCTACATCACCTCCCAAGGAGCTGCAGGAGCAAGGCTCCTTTGGAACAGCCCCTCCTCTCACCCAGGTTTGTCCCTCTGAGGAAACAAGAGGTACCCTCCCTTCCCCCGTGGGAAGAAGAAGCAACTGTGTGTAAGAATCTGGGGTGTCAATTTCTTCAGCTTGATGACATAACTCTTTAGCTTCCTCACCTTCCGTCCAGGAATGAGAACAAGGGGATCTTCAAAGCACAAGGGGACACCCCAAAGATGCATATTTTCAGTCCTGGGTTCTTTCTCCTTCCTTTCCTCCCTCCCGCCCTGCCACTCCTCTGGGGCTAGTCTTATGCTTAAGTAGTTCATCATTATAGGAGCCTTATCAGTGCCCCACAAACTTTCTCCAACTGCTAACTAATGCCTGTGATGCTACCATAAGAACGCTTTCTCTCTCCACGAGGACACCAGCCCACCATTCTTTATACCTCCAAGAGCATGAAGAGTCTAACAGCAGGTTCTGATTACAGGGAGGGAGGGCACGAATATGGGGCTGGTGGGAAAGAGAGCCATCGGAACCTGCAGAATGTCAACCACCTCATAATTCAAATCAGCATTCCCATCAGCCATCCACCATATACTCAAGGAAGAAGAAGGAAAGAAGGCATAGGCAGCGGAGGGAGGAGTTCCTACCTGTGAGACACAGCAGGATGAGAAACCAGAGACCCTCCATGTCCCCCTTCCCTGTGGATGGTAGGTTCAGGGTGCCTTGTACAAGATCTGTCTTTCCCTGGTACCGCAGGAGGAGAGGGTCAGGCACAGCAGGCGCTGCCTGCAGGAACTGGCTCCTGGCGATTGAGCAACAGTCAGCACTGGGGTCTGATTCAGAGAGGGGCTGTGGGCGTGGGAGGAGGTGAGAGGAGGAGCCAGACACTGCAGCCTGGCTGCAGGAGAATGAGGATCCAAGACCTCTGGGGGGCCACCCTGTCCTGATGCCTGTGCTGGTCAGGGGGAACCCCAAAAGCTGGAGCCGGTCAGGGCCCAAGGTTGGCCCAGACATCACTGTCCTCACGGTGTGTCCAGAACTCCAGCAGCAGTACCCAGCTCCTGATTCCAGCCCTGCAAGGGAGGAGAAGAGCAACCACAGGTCTGCTGCACCATGTGGGAATCTCCCTGGCCAGGGATTGAACTGCAGTGGCTATGGATAGCTTCATAGTGCTGAGACTCAACCCCTTGCACCACCAGAGAGGCCCCCTTTTAGCTTCTTTTGCACATCTGTAAAATAAGCATACCCTTAACCCCAGAACTTCAGGAGATGCCACATTTTGTCCTGTCCCAGGAGTTCAAGGTCTGTGTGTCTGCAAAATAATGACATGTGAGCATGCATTCACAGGAGGTGCCCAGGTGTCCTGTAAACTACTGATCCAACTTCTGTTCCTACAGTTCCCTGCCCTTTCTAGAATGAATACAGGGAGTCCCATGGTATATAGCCTTTTGATTCTGGCTTTTTAAAATTCTCATAGTGATTTTAACATGAACTTGCATTGCAGGGATACAATGCAGGAACTTCTCATACTGTTTCTGGGTAGTTCGTTCCTTTTTGTGGCTGAATCACAGGTAGTTTATCTATCTATTCGCCAGCTAATGAAGATTTAAATTGTTCCCAGTTTGGGACAATTATAAATAACCCCCCTATAAGCATTCATGTATATATATATTGTGTGTGGTCAACTGTTTTCGGTACGTTGGACAAAATCCTAGGAGGAGGAGTACAAGGTCATGTGGAAGGTGTGTACTTAGCCCTATTGAAGCTCCCAAACTGTCTTGCAGAGTGTACCATTTTGCCTCCTTGAAAAGACTTGATATTCTCAGGCCTTTTTTAAGTCATTCCAAATGGTTTATGGGGAAATCTCCGTGTGACTTTAATTTGTATTTTCTTAATTTGTAAACATCTTTTCATTGTTTAATTGTCATTTGCATATCTTTATGGGTGAAGTATTAGTTCAACTCTTGTTCTTTTTTTTTTCACTGTCTGGTATTATTATTGTTGAGTTGTGAGAATCTGTATGTGTTCTGGATACAAGTCCCTTATCATATATGTGATTTTCAAACATTCTTCCAGACTGTAGATTGTTTCATCATTTACTTGAAAGTGTCTTTCAAAGGATACATTTCAATACTGATAAAGTCCACTGTATTGATTTTTCATTTATGACTTGTGCTTTTTGTGTTCTGCTAAGAAAATTTGCTTTCTTCTAAGTACCCTGATTTTCTCCTATATTTTCAGTTAGAAGTTTTACAGTTTAAGGTTTTACATTTTGGCCTATGATCCTTTTGGGTTATTTTCTTTTTGCATGTCACATAAGATATGATTTGTGGTTCTTTTATTGGTGCTTGATTTTATTGTCATCATTTGCTGAGAAAACAAGGCCAAGATGGGGGACAGGTCACTGTCCGTGGGTTCTCACCCATGTATTCAATTGCACAACATCACTAGGCTTGGGGTCCAACAACAATGGGGTTTATTTAACAAACAGAAGATTGGGGGAAAGGAAAGAGTTCCTAAGGCCACCGTGCCTGGCTGTCTGACCCGAGATAGTGTCTGTAATGCCCAACAGTTCCAAAGGCTACTTGTGCAAGATGACACTGTCTCATCAAGGAGGGCTGGTGGCACATCACTCAGCAGTTTATAACAGTGTCCAACTCATGGTGGCAGCTGGAGGTGCTCATAGGTGGGGCCACAGAGGTGACACCACAGCAACCCACAGCAACAGCCTGAAGACTGGGCTGGAGAGCACCACATGCTGGACTAGACAGTGATGGACTGAACAGCACCAGGAGGCAATGCCAGAGAACCAGAAGCAATAGAAAGCTCTCAAAGGTGGCTGGACAAAATGCCAGTCACTAACAGTAGTGCCAATCAGCACCAGTCACCAAGGGGCGGTGTCAGAGATTCCAGTGCTATAGCTCTTTGTGAGCTGTTGCTATGAGCCAATAACCAACAGCTTTTTGAGACACCAGGCTGAGTTCCACAGTGATCTATAAAGGTGAGAGGCGGGTGTCAGAGGCAGGTGCATGGTCTCTGTGAAGGCCAACAAAGATCTGGAGGTCTGCGTATGTTCATTGCGGCACTGTTCACAATAGCAAAGGTATGGAAGCAACCCAGATGTCCAAAAATAGATGATTGGGTCAAGAAGATGTGGTATATATACACAATGGAATACTATTCAGCATTCAAAGAAGATAAACACATGCAATTTGCAGCGACATGGATGGAATTAGAGGGGATCATACTCAGTGAAATAAGCCAGAAAGAAAAAGAAAAATATATAATGGTTTCACTTATAACAGGACTATAAGGAAACCAAATAGGAGAGAGACACTCAGCGGGTGGGGGGGAGAGCGGGGGGAGTGGGAGGATAAGGGCACAAAATGGAATAGAAAAGAACACAAGGGACCATGGAGATGGATCATGGGTGAATTGGTGGTGGGCTACCCAAGGGGAATACAAAATGTGAAAGACATAAATAACAATAAAAATATATATTATAAAAAAAAAAGATCTGGAGGTCTCAAAGTCTACGGGAGTCTTCAGAGTTCTGCTGAACCCCATGGAGGTTGCCTGCTGAATGCTCTTTCTTTCTTCAGAAGCTGGATGCTGAGGGCTTCTTCTCTCATTGGAGGGCTACTGCTGACTGAGTCAACCTGGTTCTTGCTCTGATTTATATCCTCTTCAGGGTCCCCCCAGCCTACAAGGCTGATTGAACTGTTTTTCAATTCTAAGTGTCTGACTGGTCCAATTAGCACCAATCAGTTTGCTTCCGTTTTCAGTCTGCATAATTTATTGAAGTTTTTTTTTGTTTTTGTTTTTATAATATATATTTTTATTGTTATTTATGTCTTTTACATTTTGCATTCCCCTTGGGTAGCCCACCACCGATTCACCAGTGATCCATCTCCATGGTCCCTTGTGTTCTTTTCTGTTCCATTTTGTGCCCTTTCCCTTCCCTCCCTCTGGCTCCCTCCTGCGGAAGCAGGAGAGCTTGAATCTGACTGGTCCATGGGCTTGAAACGGATTGATCCATTTATGATCCTGGCTCCAGATACGAAAGGGAAAGCCTGGTCCCTGTTCAGACTTACTTGCCCTGAAGTCGGGTTAGGCTCATGGGCCAGAGGGCGCTTCTTTCACTATCCTTCTTTCTCCATTGAATTGCCTCAAAATTTTGTCTAAAATTCATTGACGTGAGGTCTATTTCTTCACTGTCCATTCTGTTCCACTGATCTCTGCATTTATCCCGATATCATACCATCTTGACTACTCACTATAGCTTTATAATGTCTTGAAGTCAGGTGGTGTGGAAAATCCAACTACCTTGCTTTTCAAAATGCTTTTGGCTTCATTTGCCATGTAAATATTAGGATTAGTTTGCCAATTTCTTCACCTTCCCATCCCAGCCAAAACAACAACAAAATACTCTGTTGGATTTTTTTATTTGTATTACACTTAATCTATAGGTCAGTTAGGGGAGAACTAGGTCTCTTACACTATTTTCCCCCTTTATTGAGATAACATTGGCTTATTTTATATGATTCAGGGGAAAAGGTTCACACTTCCTCAGGTGTATGCCGCTACACCACCACCACCGGCAAAATGCCCAGGGTCCTTTACATACGACATTGGGCCCCTGCCCCTTTGTTCACTCCCCTTGCCTCCCTCCCCTTCTGACAGCCTGAATTCTGCAGTCAGATTCCCAGAGTTTGTTTTGGTGTAGTTTTGTCAGTTCCTTTGTTGTTTTTCTCTACATTCCACGTGTGAGTGAAATCATTAGTCCCTTTTGATTTAATTTCACTTACCATAACCCCATACAGTTCCATCCATGTTGTGAAAATGACAAAAATTTATCCTTTTTTATATAGCTAAGTGATATTTCATAGTGTATATATACCACATCTTAATCCATTGCTCTGTTGATGGATATTTCAGTAGTTTCCATAACTTGGCTTTTGTAAACAGTGCTGCAGTGAATACAGGAGTGCATGTGTACCTTTGAATTAATGATTTTGTATTCTCTGGGTAGTATTTTATTCTTTGGATACCTTGAAGTGAAATTGCTGGATCATATGGCATATCCATTTTCTATATTTTGAGAAACCTCCATACTGGTTTCCATAGGGGCTGGACTAGTTTACATTCCCACCAACCATGCACAAGGGTTTCCTTTTCTCCACACTTCCATCAACATCTGTTGTTTGGAGGGAGGGGTTTGATATGAGACATTCTCACAGGTCTGAAGTGGTATCTCATTGTGGTTTTGATTTGCATATCCCTGATAAGTGATGCTGAACATTTTTTTTGTAAACTTGCCATCTGTGTGTCTTCTTTGAAGAAGTGTCTATTTAACTCTTCTGAGTCAATTATAGTCAACTCCAGAGCAAGCTGTGTGGCTAGAGGAGTCTGATCAGGACCATGGCCAGCACCCAGAACAGCTCTGGGCTAGGATGGGCAGTTGAACAGCTGCTCTGGGGACAGACCTCTCAAAGCTGGAACAGCCCAGACTCTGTCAGGACGGGCCACCAGCCCAACAGGGAAAGCCCCTGCCCAGTCCTGTCGGAGCAGTGGGCTGGAGTGAGTCATTGGTGCATCCACTCCCACCTGGGGCCACCGACCACAAACATCAGAGCCCACAATTGTCATCTGTTGACAAGCAGGCACTAGGATGTCCCTTTTCCAATTTCCTCTTTAATCCCATTCACATTCCTGGTTCCAAACATCCGCATTCGAGCCATGTCCTTTCACCCCTGATCCCTCGCAGACCCGACCCTCATCCCACCTCTTGGCATTTGCACCTTCACTCCCTGGCACTTCCAGCTCAGGTGGTTCTCCCATTCTTAACATCTGGTATTTTCTAAGTTGAGAATCTCAGTCCCTGTCCAGGGCCAATAATTCCCCTCCTCAGGGCAGGATGGGAATGTGTGTGTGTGTGTGTGTGTGTGTGTGTGTGTGTGTGTGTGTGCATGTGCGCGCGCGCGTGCTCATGTACTGGGATTGGATAGGATTAGATCTCAGGCAGGCAGACCTCAGGCCAGTTTGGGAGCAAGTGGTGTTTAGGCAAAAGGGAAGC
Organism: Scalopus aquaticus; assembly: GCA_004024925.1. Classification (NCBI taxonomy): domain Eukaryota; kingdom Metazoa; phylum Chordata; class Mammalia; order Eulipotyphla; family Talpidae; genus Scalopus; species Scalopus aquaticus. Next base: position 7,480 of record PVIJ01019150.1, read on the forward strand.
AGGATTACAAGTCTAAAGTGGGGGAAGGTCTGATCAGGAACCAGGGAAAAGAAAGGGAACCAAGAATCAAGCTGGCGCAAGCCATCCCAGAGCTAAAGCAGAAGCACAGGAACCTCACTTGCCATGTGATTAGATGAGGATGGACCAGGGAAGACTGCCTGGGCTCTATGTTGGGCAAAGTGTGGAGACCGGAAGGTGGGTGTGACAGAAACTGGAACCCAGAATAAGGATGGAGGCACAGACTGCCCCTGCTTATGTGATCTGACCCAGCTCTGTGTTTTCCTAACTGCATGGCCTCAGCAAGTGTCTTAATTCTCTGGGCTGGCTTCACTATATGGGTATGCAAAGCTCTGCGTATTGTTAGGTACCGAAAATAAAAGTATACATATATATATATTTCTCTCTAAAATTGGTGGGAACACTGGCATAACCAAGCCAGTGTAACACTTGGCATAACTAAGCCAGTGTGACCCTCCCAAGGGGAGAGAGCTTGGTGGTCAGTGTGGAGGCACGGCCCACATGACGACCTTGCTTATACCAGCTGCAGCTTATGCCTAGTATAACTGTAGACCTGTGTCAACCTCCAACCAAATTGTTCAATCTAAACCAGGACACTGAGAGTCAGGGACTGCCTCCTTAGTATGTTGCTGGTCGTGCTTTTGTAAAGAATGTCCGTATTTTTACTCTTACTACAAATGCTGCTTCCTTATAGGGAATTTAGTGTATCATAACAAAAATATTATTGTAACAATGGCTTGTGGGTAATTGCTTACTGTAAGCACAAGTATATAAACGCATGGTTGCTAAATAAAGATTGTCAGATCATCGGTGAGCTGACCCTTCTGTGCCTCGTTAATTGCGCCTCTCCCCTCCGGTTCCTGGGATCCCAGATCTGGACATAAAATATTCCTTTCTTTTCCTGTCTACCACCATCCCAGAATTCTGTTTTACTTTTCCAAGATGTTCTCCCTCTCTCTCTCCTTCCCTGTTTCCCTTTCATTCCCTCTCCCCCTCTGCATCCCTTTCTCCTTCTCTCCCCTGATTCCCTGGAACTTGCTTTCTCACCTATATCCTCTCTTTTCCAGTGTCTTCTACCTCCTCCTCCCCTTCCATGATCACATGCCACATTCTCACCTGTGAGGAATATACCTCATATGTCTGGTTCTCCTTTAATCATGATTTTCTATTCTGCTTTTACCTTTTTAAGGGTGGCTTCATTATTCATGTGCTGGTGCTACCAACCACAAACGTCAGACAAGCTGGCACTAAGATGTCACTTTTCCAATTTCCTCTTTGATCCAGTTCTGCTTTGGCTTGATCTCACATTCCTGGTTCCAAATAGACTTCTCCTTTGAGTCTGACCCCCAGACATCATAAGTGGCCTCTTTCCAGCCCTCATCTCCTTTGCCTTTGACATCCTTGATCTCCATGTAGATCATTCTCCATTCTGGTCCCACCCCAATCCATGCACTTGCACTCAGTCAGTCTATCCTGGGAGTCTCAGGACCTGTTACACCACCATCCAGGTTTCCACGCACTGACTGATTGCGGGTCCAGCCACCGAGAGATACAACAGGAGTTTGGAGTTTAGGGAAAAAAACTGGGCTGTTACTTCCCTCTACTCCCCACCTGCGTAGACTGGACAGTGGTGTTTGCCTCTGTAACCGCAGTTCCATCTGCAGCCCCGTTGTCCAGGGCTCCAGGAACACAGCTCTCCTTCCTCCTCTTCAAGCCCGAGGTCATTAACAGCTTGCTTTGCCTGCATCACCATCCCTTGCTCTTGCCCACTCCTCTGCAGAAAACCCTGTTAAACCATCTACATCTGAGCCCTTGTGTGGGACCATGAATTTCAAGACGGAACCTGGCCTGCAACTGCCTTGCTCTGGGCATTCCTTTCATGTTGAAGTGAGAATGGGGAGAACCTGGGGCACTTTTTCCAGGGGCACATCCATTCCACAAATGCTTCCCAAGTACCTGCCATGTGCCAGGTGCCATTCCGGGTGTGGGGAAGCCACCGTCAACAAAAAGCTCTCTGTTGTTGCGGATGTGACAGTGATGCAGCTTTGTAAATCTGTGGCTGGATTCAAGGTCAATATTTTTCAGTGTAGGGAGTGACTCAACTGAGTCATCAGAGAGAGTCAGGGACATACCTGGTCATCTCAGCCAGAAAGGAAAATTTGAGTATCTGTTCTGAGGGTGACTTGAGAGGTTGGGGGGACCCCAATTTGACCACAGACATCTGTCAAATGACCAGTGGTCTTGCCATGAACACAAGTGCAGTGGCTTAGAAATGAAAGAGCATCCTGAGAGAACTCCAGCCCTCCTGAAGAGAAAGAAGAGTTCCCCCAGAGAGGGCTGATTCGCCCCTAGGGTGATCAGTGCCCACACGGTGGCGCTGTTTGTCTGTCCTGCTGGGAGCTGTCGCTGTCTTTCCCTGCACATCTGAGCAGGCTGGGCTTGGGGACCAAATGAGGGAAAATGCCAGGCCCAATGTGCACCTAGCGCAGCTCTTAGGAGTGTTGTCTGATTGTGAAATGCTTTTAAAATTACTCTAAATCAGCAGATCTCTGGAGTTACAATTTGTGCTTGAATTTGAGTAAAAAAAGAAAAAATTGATCAATTTTCCAAATTATTTTTTAAATTGCAATTTAGAAAAATCAGATAATTTCAAAAGAAGTAGCATAGAAACGGTAAGACTCAAGATAGAACAGCACTTATTATGTAGATATTAAATTATTAGGTAATGAGGATAATGTAGATAACGTGGATTCTGAAAATGTAGTCTTGCATTTCCTTGAGGAACAGCATAAAGCTTCAGATTCTTTGACTTTTACAGTGTCAGCCACATTATATGTATTATAAGAACAACTATAACAAATGTCTTCAGCACTTAAAAAATCTTTCAAAACTATGTTCAGCTAACTTTTATATGAAAAATGTATAAAAACTACTTCTAAAAAGTTGTCCATAATTTCGCCACCTAAAAGACATTAGCATTTAATGAGAGCTTACTATGTGCTAGGCACTGGTCTAAATATTTTACATGGTGGTAATAATATAGTTCAAGGTAACTGACATTGAGAGAAATTGTGTAATTTCCCAGGAGTTCACACAGCTAGTAAAAGGTGAAGGATAGCTGTAGATCTAAGTGTGGAACCAGAGCCAGTCCTCTTAACAAATATATTAAGTAAATTTTCCCCCACTCTTCTAGTTCCATCCCCCAGAGTAATAGCTGCTTCTATACTGCTGTGTTCTTCTAGTCTTTTCTATGATGATACACAAAGACACAAGCCAATGAGTTCATGTTAAATGTATTCTTTTGTGTTTGGCATTTTTTCTTTTGCTAGATCTGAGATATCTCTTCACAATAACAGCCTAAGTTTTTAGTTCACTCTTTGTAATGTCTACATAGCATTCCTTGATGGAGCTATAGCATGATTTATCAGGCTCCTATGCATGAATATTATGAAAGTTTTCAACAGTTGATTCCTGCAAACTATGATGCTCAATGTTTTATTTTTCCTTCCATTGAAATATTTGGGTGAGGGCCTCCCTGGTGGTACAACAGGTTAAGTCTCAGCACTACGAAGCTATCTGCAGCCACTGCAGCATGAGTTCAATCCCCAGCCAGGGAGCTTCCCACATGGCTCAGCAGACCTCTCCTGTCTTGCCTGCTGCTCCCCTCAGCAGTGTACTTCAGTAGATCTGCCTGTTCTGTTCCCCACTCTGTCTTTGGTGAATCTTCTCACCACCCCACATCTCTGGCCTACACCCCTGCTTGTATGCATAAATAAATAAATCTTCAAAAATAAAATATTTGGGTAAATTATATTACCAGCATGGATTATTTTCATGAGACAGTCACTACAAGCAATAATGTTCTGTGGAGCATTGGGAAGCAGATCTAATATTTCAATAACTGTAGGAAGCGTTCTGTGTGATCTCCTCCTTTTGTGCTCCAGAGCAACTGTAATGTAGCAGAACCTACCATTAGCCAATCTCCTGACCCTCATCTCCAAACCAGGCCCTTTAAATTATCTCAATTCCTGAAATGACCAGACCTAAAATATCAGGGACCAGGTCGATGTGGAGAACCCAAACGTTCACCTGCCACATCCCCATGTTGATCTCTGAAGTTTTGGCCGAGGAGAGTAACTTCTTCAGTGCAGCTGCTGAGGACCCTTGGGGGTGGACAAAGGGTTGAAGAGCCAGGAAAACTGGCTCCAGGAGTAATTGATTGGGAGATTTTTGTAAGTAGGGAGCTGCCCACTGACAGCAAGACAAATATGGGTTCTAAAAATGTGCTCTTGTGTGTTTCCTTGAGAGACAGAACAAAGCCTCGGATTATTTGACTTTTTGTGGTGTCAGCCTGGGGTGCCTCAAAACTTCTTGAAAAACAGGGCCATCAAGCGCCTCCCTGGTGGTGCAAGAGGTTAAGTATCAGCACTATGAAGCTATCCGCAGCCACTGCAGCATGAGTTCGAGCCCTGGCCAGGGAGCTTCCCACAGGGCACAGCAGACCTCTCCTGTCTCTCCTGCTACTCCCTTCAGCAGTATATTTCAGTCAATCTGCCTGTTCTGCTCCCCACTCTGTCTCTGGTGAATCCTCTCACTGCACCCCACACACATACACCCCTGGCCTATACCCCAGCTCTTGTATGCATAAATAAATAAATCTTTTAAAAAAAAAAAGAAAGAAAGATATGGCCACCATGAGACCCAGTGTATATAGGTCACACCTGTGACAGCCACAGTACATTAGGTAGAAGGGGGTTGTTTAGAGAAAGTAAAAATTCTGACGCGAAAGCAGCTCACTCGGAAGAGGAAATAGCAGTATAGAGAACAAAGGCTCAATTTCTGAACCCTAAGAAAGAGGCCTTAGCATTCAGAATTTACTTTAAGGACTTTTAGTGTGCCCTGTCTTCACTCTTGAAAGAAACTCAGTAGGTTTTTGCAAACAATTTCTTCTCAAGAACACAGCTAGACTCTGTCATCATCCTCCTTTTGCAGCCGGAGGTAGTTTTCTGGGTTCTGGAAGAAATGAAGTTTGCTGCTTCCACGCCTGGTCCACAAACCTCCTGTGCAACACTTAGTCTTCTCCCTCACCCTTCTTATTTGCTGCCCAGATGTAAGGGATCCAGCAGAAGGCTCTGAGGATCTAGAGGAGAATAGAGCCAGTAGGTGAAAGGAATATGAGTCCAGAGTGGCTGTGTGGAGCAGAGCTTCCTCAGCAACCTTCATTGCGCTGTGACGGGAGGGAAGAAGAGACAAGGGATTTTCTTGCAGCAGTTAGCTTACCCTGACCAAGCACTGTGGCACAATGCTCGTTCTCCTGCCTTGCTGGCAGCTTCTTCTCTGTCTTCTTCCTGAATCCTCTTCCTGCTCTCATCACCTAAGCAAACCTATCTCCCAGCAGTCAGAGCTCTTGTGGCCATTGAACTCTGGGTCAGCAGGTGGCCCTAAGTCCTGACCTCCCCTTGAAGCTCCAGGCTCTTCTCTCAGCTGCTTAACGTCCTCTCCTACAACTGCCTACCGATGTAAGCTCTTCTATATCGTTATCTTCCTTCCCAAACAGGCGCCCTTCACTGTCTCTGTCACTGACCCCTAGGCTTCTAATCAGATTGGCCACACACCTCCACATGTTCTCAGTTTCCTCCCCCTCCCACCCCTCCCCCACACTTGCCACCCAGCAGAGAACATTGCTCCTCAGTCCCCATAACTTCAGTCTCTCAAGCTGGGCAGTGGCAGCCAAAGAAAGAAAGACAGGGCCACCATGAGACCCAGTGTATATAGGTCACACCTGTGACAGCCACAGTACATCAGGTAGAAGGGGGTTGTTTAGAGAAAGTAAAAATTCTGACTCGAAAGCAGCTCACTCGGAAGAGGAAATAGCAGTATAGAGAACAAAGGCTCCCCGGGTTGCCCCTGCATGGACATTTGCAATAGTTATTTGTTTTTAATTTCACACCAACAGAATTCTGAGTCCTCTACCCTGAGCTCAGTCATGGTGACAGAAAGTAGCCAGAGTGGGGGTCATCCTGGATAGAGAATCGGGACACTGGCCAGAACCTGGGTCTGGTGACTAAAAAGGCAGAATGGCAGGTTCCTTCCCTACACCAAATTTTCACCTTGTTTAAACCTTGCGGGGCCAGCACAAGCATCTCACAGAGATTGTCTCACCTTCCAGGCCCTGCAGAGACACTGGCTTTTGTTCCCAGGAGCATGAGAATAAACCCTCAGGTCAGAGCGTCCCCCAACTGTCTCTGTAGGGCCGTGAGACAGGGCTTCCTCTTCAGGGACACTCTTTTTGTGTCTACACCCAGAATGTGCCCCAGGGCCAGCCTCTGGCCACAGCACCCACTTGCGCCTGTCCTCTGCTGCACAAAGCCCCCTCCCTAGCCTCTCTCCTGCCACTTCCCTCTCCCCTTGCCCTAGTCCCTTCCCTCTGCCCTCCTCCCCCACCCCACTGGTGACCTGAGGCCAAGAGCACCAGCAGGACAGGTGGCAGCAGGTATGTGGCCTCCCAGGCCATGGGCCCTCTCTTGAGCTGGGGTGGGGGAGGGAAGAGAGAGGCAGAGAAGCCCCCAAGGAGACAAAGCCAAAGGAGGGGTTCAGTGCAGACCCTCCAACTCTAGCCCTCCTGGAGAGAAGCTGAGGAAGGCAACGGCTTCTGCTGGAGATGTGAGGGTGCTGGGAAGGAGGGGCATGGCCTATACCAGGGACCCTCCAGATGCAGATGTTACGTCTGGACCTGGAACAGCCTCAGTGCTGGGACCGCACCAAGTCCCAGGGCACCCTGCAGCTACTGCAGGGCTCTCGCGCCCAGCTGCCTGCTCCTGCCAGGCCATGCCCCCTTGCTGGGATGGGGAAGCTGTGACAGCCCAGGAAGAAACTCTGGTGAAATTAGGACCTACTTTTCCTTCCTCTTTCTCCCTTCTAGTCCATCACTTCCTCCCTGGCATCAACTTCTCCTCCCCACCCATGCAAAGAACGGGCTAAAGGTGAGTGAGAGTCTGGAGACCTTTGGAGGTCCTCAGTGGTCAGAGACATCCCGCCCGGGCCTGCCAAGGAGCGTGGACGCCCCAAGAGGCCTGGGGGAGGGGGGAGGAGATGGAGATGGAGATGAAGAGGCGTTTCTAGGAATGGTGGCAGAAGAAAGGCCTTTGGAGAGGGTGAGAGGGAACATGACATCAGAGGGGCGGAGAGGCGCGTTCAGACTGGTGCAGGAGGCGGGGGATAAAAAGGGGTGTCTGCATCCCCAGTCACTTCTTCGTCCCCAGCTCCCAGGCTGCTATGGACACTCCTTGAATGACCACCCTAACCAAACACATTTTAAAAAGTTGTCGTTAGGTGAGCTAGAGAAAAACAGCTGGCACAGGCTGCTTCGAGTTAATAGGCAAAGAAAGGGGAAACCGTAAACATGCAGTGTGGCAGGTGGGGTGTGTGGGGTGCAGACTCTGGTGTGATTATCAGGACCCCAATACTGTGGAAGGAGAAGCCCAGCTGCCCACGGCAACAGGAAGCTCAGATCACCTGCTGACCTTCAGGACTTGCCTGGGGTGCCAAGGGGGTACCAGGTCCTCAGAACCCTGGGGAATTGGCCAAGGGCTGTCCTGAGAGGAGGTCTGCCCTGGGCCACCACTGCCCTCTGCACTGGGCACAGGCCCGTGAGCCCTGAAGGAGCCAGGCAGCAGGGCATGGTGCCCCCGCCACCATGTGATCCTTTTGCAACCATCCTGGAGGCTGGGAGCCTCTGGCCCCTGTGCTGGCCTCGTGGCGGGAGAGCGTCCCACGGAGTCACATCCCCCACAGTACAACTCAACAGGCTGTGGGTGTTGGGTTTTCTTTATTTGTTCTGTCCGGGGGTCACGGCAGGAAGCCCTTCACATGGGGTGTTTCATCATCACCATCTGTTGCTCAGCTCTGATGTCTCACCCAGCACCGGCAACAGCAGCCCTGGCCCGTCTGATGCCCCCCTGCCCTGCGCCTGCCAGAGCTCTGGAAAGGAGGACAGGGAGGACAAGGCCTGGGGCTTGAGGGGGAAAGATCCTATGGATCTGGGTGTCGAAAGAGGCCACCCAAGCCCCAGGAGCTGGGGGACTGGGGCATGGGGTCTGGCCCTCCCGAGCCAGACCGTGGAGCTCACGAGGAAGCAGACTCCGTGGATCCTGGGCAAACGGGGCCCACTGGTCACCCTAACAGCTGACCCCCCCGACACCACACTCAGCGAAGGCCTCTGCGGGGCCCAGGACCCGTCCCCTGGGGCCTCCACCCTTCCAACTGAGGGAAAAGGCAGGGAAATCGGGTCTGAGGGGCTTAAATGTAGAACGTGACCAGCAGCGTGAGAGCCGGACAACACAGAGGACCGACCGTCACAACGCACTAGGGCGTCGCATGAGGTTCGTGTTATTTCGCTGTATCCTGACACGTCCTAAGAGGGAGGAATTAGTGTTCTCCTTTGCAAGAGATGAAGAGGAGCCCCGATGGATTAGTGCTTGCAGAGGTCACTTGGTGACAGCGGACATCCCCAGGTCTCTGACGGAGACTGTCAGAGTGCTGTTGTGGGATCACAAGTGGAAGTGAGCTCTTGGGGAGCTCTTTCTCCTGGGTTGGTTTAGTGCCCCTCTAGCTAGACATCAAGGTGGTGGCGACACCCTCCTGACAGGGAGGGCAGATGTCACTGTGTGTGTGTGTGTGTGTGTGTGTGTGTGTGTGTGTGTGTGTGCACGCGCGCACGCGCGCGCCTGTGTGTGTGTGTGAGAGAGAGAGAGAGAGAGAGAAGAAAGGAGGGAGGGATGAAGGGAGGGAGGCAGGCATCAGGCCTGTCCGTTCCTCAGAGTCTTCCCCCAGACATAGGAAAGAGACATTTCCCCTCTGCTGTCCTCCGGGATTAGCCTGTGCCCCTTCCTCTCTCCCTTGTCTGCCCTGGAGTGGTCCCCACCCCTGCCCACCAGGGCCATGTCACTCTCCTGACTGACATTTGCTCTCCTACCTGGAAGGTCTCTGACTCCGGGTGGAGCGTGGGTTCTCCACATCTAGCCCCAGGTGCTTGTTCCAGCCCCTCCAGGGGGTGCCCTCTCAGAGGAGGAATCCAGTTCCTATTCTCCAGCCTTCATTGTAGAAGAGGCCAAATCTGAGCCACCAGCTGGCGCTGGCGAGGCAGGCAGATGTGGGGAGGGGCACAGACTCCTCTGGCCTTGGAGCACCTGGCTCAGGCTTCTTGGCGGCATCTCCCCTCCCCCACCAGCACGCCTCCAGCTCTGGTGGCTCTCATTGTGTTTGCTGTGTCACCCAGGAGGAAGTGAGCCCCCTTCAGTGGGGGCTGGGGGGAGACCCACCCTTTCTCTGAGCTATGCCTCCCCGCAGAGCACTCTGGAGGCTCGCAAACCCCTGAGGGAGCTCGGACCCGGAACCTGGGTATGGGATCTAGGGGAGACACCCCTGAGGTCAGATTCTGCTCCCCAGTCTGGGGACAAGCTGGACCTGCAGCTGAGGGGCGCTCAGCACTGGGCTACAACTTTCCCTAGAGGGCCCGACTGCAGGGGGCAGTGGTGGGAGTGCGGGCTCTCCCAGGACGGAGGCACAAGCAGCTGCAGTCAGGGCAGGGCACACCCAGAGACCCAGCAGAGGACATGTGACTCGGAAGGGGGCAGATCAGACATTTCTGGGGGGCCTCTACTGCCAACGCTTCTTGGACCCTGAACTCTTAGTCACTGTTTCTCTCCTGCAGGGGGCCTTGGGATGTCGGCTGCCTCTGGAACTCCTTCCCTGAGCGCATGGGAAACTTGCGGGGAGGAGCAGGAGGCTGAGGACACAGGGCCCTGCGTGGGGAGAGGGCAGCCTTGGCTGTCCACCTTCCCCTTCCCCCAGCTCAGCAGTGACAGGGCCACAGTCATGTCAGGCTCATCAGAGCTGAGGTTCTCTGTAAACAGCACCATCGGGTTTCTCTGCCACCAGGGTCCCCAGGGTCTGTGGCTCTGAGTAGAACCCCTTTAGTAGCCTCCCCTGAGACTTCCTGTCTTGTGCCCTCTGTTCTGGGCCCCTCCCCAAGTTCCCGGCAGCCTCCGGGAAGTGAGTAGGTGAAGAGCAGCCCTTGTTCTGGGAAGGCCGAGTCCAGCATTGCACAAGTCCGCACCCTGAGCCTGGCCTCAATCCAGACAGGCCCCATCTTCACTCCCCTCTGGCCTCCTGGGCCCCTCTGGGAGAAGCGCCCCACCCCACAGTTAAGTGGCCTCAGACCAAGCAGGCTTCCACAGCAGCTCTGGTCTTCTGGGTAGGTCCTTCCAGGGTCTAGCAGGGTTGCTGCAAATGTTGTAGCCTGTGAGGACCAGGGGAGAGATGAGGAAGGGCCGGGTCCCTGTCCACTGCTCCTGAGCTGCTGGCCCGCCCAGCTCCTTCTGCCTCTCACCCTGCTCTGATGAGATCATCCCCTGAGGGTTCTGCTGCACTGGCCCTGCCTGCCCACCCGCTCCCTCATCTGGGTGCATCTCCTCCAGCTGATGGACTGCACGCAGGTGAGGACACAGTGCCTGGGGGCCAAGGGCTGCCAGGCCCTTTGGAAAGTGTGTGCACCCATCCCCCAACACGCTGTCCTCTGGAGACAGGGAGGGTGGGCCCTACTCACTTCCCATGTGTCTCTTCTTCCAGAACCCATAGACCACGATCAACATCACAGGCAATGGAAGGAACGTCAGCACCCCGACCAGCACAACAGGATAAGGGTCCTGGGGCCTGAGGAGACAGGATAGGGCAGGGGGAGCACAGAGGTGAGTCCAAGTACCCGCCCCCTGCATGCCACCAGGAGAGGAGCTGGACCAGCAAAAATGCTGACAGCTCCCTGGGGAGTGATGGCGTCTCTTCTGGGGGGACCCAGCTGTGGGAGATGCTCAGAGCTGAGGGGAGGAAGTCTCCAGGCAAGTGGGAGCATCTCTCCACGAGAGGCCCTCTCCTCCCTGTTCCCTCATGTCTGCTCATGGCTGAGAACAAGGATGCTAGAGAGACCCCCATTTGTAACAGGAGACCAAGATTCCTGAGGCCGGCACACAGTCTTCATCACCTCCACCTTAATCCTCTGATCTGGGCTCTCTCTCTCGTCACTGGTACCCTCTATGCCACACGTGGCGGGCAGCTCTCTTCCAGCAAGAGTGGGCGTAGAAATACCCCAGCTCTTCTGCCCGTCAGGGGCTGTTTCATACTGGCCTGCAGAGTTCCCTCAATGGAATGGAATCCTTTCTGCCCACAGATGCAGCCAACTTGATGACGTAACTCACCCATTGCCTTCCCTTCCCTGTCCCACTTCCCAAAGCTCTTGCCAGTGCTCCAAATAAGAATCAAATCCTTGTCTCAGAGTCTGCTTCTGGGGAAACCCAAAATTAAAGCACCCCTCTTTTCCCACTTCCTGTGCCTTAAGCTGGCATTCTTATCCTGTTCCTCCCTTCCCCACCCCCAGACCCTTACGCTGCTCCCTCCTGCCACTCACTTCCCACTGACATCCTTTATGTCACATCATCCCAGCTTCCGGTTCCTACCTCCCATTCAGCAACAGACCAGCCTGAGGTCCTAGGGAGTGACAGGGACAGGTCTGACACGGCATTTGCATACTGAGGTCTGCACAGACACCAACAACTGGTATCTGGTAATGTGCCATTCAACTCCAGGACCCCAGGGTACCTGACAGGGGACAATTTGTTGGGGATAGATCTGCTGGTGCAGCACATTCCCATGGTGGGCGATCCCGTGCGCAGGTGACCGGCCTCGGTGGATGTGGACGTCGGGCCAGCACTGCTGGGAGATGCTGTCTGGGACTCCATGGTCCTCCTGGGCCCCGTGGGGGAGGTGCTGGTGCCAGTGAAGCTGTAGCCTGTCACGGAGCTCAGTCTGATGGTCCCTGAGGCAGTGGAAGGCCAGAGTCTGGCCAAGGTGAGGAGTCCAGGTGTGAACACCGGCACGCTGGTGGGGGCTCGGTCTGTTGTGACGACAATGCCACTCTGGAGGATGTTGCCCAGGTGTGTGAAAGGCATGTTTCTCTTGGTCGTGGGGGCTGAGGGACCAGAGAGGGAAGAGCATTAGAACCACTGTGGGCCTGCTGGGAGATCCTGGTGCCTCATGTCTGGAAGCTGGGGCAGGGCCTGTCCTTGTCTTTCTGCCTGGACTTTGGACCTAGGGTTCTGTTGAGTGACTCTTGCCAGGCCGAGCACCCCTAAGTTCCTCATCTTTACTCTGCTCATCCTTGCCCTACCCCTGTCGGTCTTTTTTTTGGTTTTTTGTTTTTTGTTTGTTTGTTTGTTTGTTTTAGCAGAAGCCCCTCATTCTTGCTCTGTTCCTGAAGACAAACCTACAGAAAACCAGGCAAAGTTGGCTGAGACCAAGATGGAGGTAAAATTAAAACAAGGGTTAAGCCACCCTCTTCACCATAGCAAAAATATGCCCAACAGCTCCATGACAGATCGGGTCAGGACCCAACTGAGAAGTAAAAGGGGGTGAATGCAGTTCCTGGTAACACACACTGCACTCCCCACCCCCACCCTATTTCTCTGAAGTTCTGCTAACACAGACACTTTAGCTTCTCCCGCTTGTCATTACCTGCCCCCATATAAGCTCCTGCTTCTCCCCAGTTTGGGGATGAGTTCCTTGAGAACATGAGTTCCCTTCCCCATTCGTGGCCAGTGAGTAAACCCTCTGGAGCTTGAACCTTGACTCATATGTCTTTCTGGGCTTGTTTGGGTGTTGCATGGGTAAAAGAACCCCATTGTTCAATATCATGATCCAGTGTGTGTGTGTTCAGAGGGTGATGTCAGGGGAGAAGAAACAGGCACAGTAAAGAAAGAAGAGACCTCCATGTTTCTTGAGCCTTCCCTGTGCCCACATTGGCGCAGGGGACACTCCTCTCCCCATTTCACGTCTCATCACTTCTAGACCTGCCTCATTCCTGTGGGCCAAAAAAGATTTCTGTACATCAAAACATTTAAAAGGTGTTGAACAGGGACTTTTCCAGTTGCTCATTATTAGTGACTGGGATCCAGAAATGAGGACAAGGAAGCCATCAAAGACCCTAATTCCAAAGAACACCACAAGTGACAGGTCAGATGCCTTCTCTGGGGATACACACAGAGAATACGAGCTGGTCCTGTTAACATCATCCATCAATGCAGCCCTTTGCCATGCCATTTGTAGAAGAAGATTAATGTTTGAATGGTGCAAGAGGAAGGAGTTGTAGGAGCTGTGGGGTCTCAGCTGGGGGGCAGCGTTGTTGAGTCTATCTCAGCTGAGAACAAGAAAATTGGAGAGAGATGGTGGGAGTAGTGGGAGCTATGATAGCACAATTGTGCACATCAAGGATACTTTCCCTAGGACCAAATGGCCACCATGGAAGGTGTCTATCTTCCTGAGTAAGAGAACCCAGAACAGTGGTGAGGGTGGGGACAGGGAAAGAGGCTGACCTGGAACCAAGTCTTCCACATCATCCTATTCAACGGTGGAGATGCCCTCAAAGGTCCCTCCAAAGAACTCATGTAGAGGTGCCTTGGGAGAGCCAGCAGTGGGACACCTGCCACATCAGAGATCTCATAGGGTTGAACAGAAAAAGAGTAACATCCAAGACAAAGAAGTTCTACAAGGGCCAGTGAGATCAAACAACCATTTCCTTTTCCTTCATTCCTGCCTCATACACCAAGGTGATAAGAAAAGGAGAGAAGGAAGAGGGGACTGCTAGGACCCTCTCTTCCCCACTTCCTGAATTAAAGGAGGGGGCTTAGGCAGCAGGCTACCTCCCCTTCGCCACATCAGATGTCTTGGAACGTAAAACATGATCTTCAAGTGGGAGTGAAGACTGGATTTTAAGTAGGCTGAGGATTTTTTATTTCTGAATAACTAAAAGGGTCTGTAAAGTTGGAATTGCCCCCAAATTCTTGTTAAGAGAGGGATGTATGATGTAGCGCAAGGGGGGAGTATAGGAGAAAAATAAGGCCATTTCCTGTTTGTATTCCCACAAGTTAAGACTTGAGTAAACTGGCTTCAACAACTTCCCGGAGTCTGAATCAGACCAGAGACAGAGGAATGAGATCTGATATAGCAGTTGCCATATTCAGTACAGGGGGACACAATTGGGCTGGAGCAACAAGGAAGGATGGATGAAGAATTTCATCACTGACTGCTTTTTCCAGCTCTCTAGCTGGCTCTTCACCTTCCCTATCTTAAAACTTAAAACTTCACAGCAACTTGGGACTTGGCTCTTGACTCTCCACTCTTCTTTTCCTATATCCAAGAGAGAGCTTTTATGCCCTCTTGGTTTTTTAAACAGCTTTATTGAGATGTAATTCACATTCTGTACAACATGTCCATTTAGAGCATCAAATTCAATGGTTCTTAGGATATTCAGAGATGGGCAAACACCATCACAGTCAATTTTAGAACATTTTCATCCCTCAAAAAGAAACCTCCACCCTCTTTCTATCTTCTTTCCCTTCCTCCCAGCCCTAAGCAACCACTAATCTACTTTTTACCTCTAAAGATTTCCCTAATCCCACTGATTTTAAACTATCTTTACAGAGACACTTTCATGTATGTCCCCCACTCCACCCTCTCCCCTGAGTTCCAGGATCATATGCCAACTGCCTGCTTCATTTAGCCACCTTGGGTTCTAGAAAATTCTTTTCACCTTAACATGACAAAATACAGCTCTTGATGGTTCTCCTCCAAACCAGCTCCTCTTTCAGATTTACCCTACCCAATAAATGGTGCCACTATCCACCTCATTGATGCAATAGAAACTATGGAGTCATCCTTGATTACTCACCTCCACACGAGCGAACACTTCTTACCTCCCAAACAAGCAGGGTGAGCAGGAAGTCTCAACAGCATAGATTTGAGCCCTCTACTTTTCTCCAGGTCCTACATCCAATTCCAAAACACTGTCATTTCCAGCCAGGAAGCCCACAATTCTTTCTTCCCACAGTCTCACTCTTCCACAATCCAGCCTTCACAGAGCAACCACTAAAATCTTAAAGACAAGCCACAATACTCCCCTTAAGTGCTCTAGTAGCTTCCTATGTGCTTAGAATAAGACCCAAACTCCTCTCATGGCTGCTGTTGGACTCTCCCACCTCATCTCCTATCATTCTGCCCCATACTCAATAGGGACCAGTCACATAGGCCTGCCTTGTGCAGGCCCAGCTGCTCCTCAGGGGCTTTGCGTATACAGTTCCCCATACCTGGAGTCAACATTTCAACAGGTCTAGAGAGATCTCTTCATACAGGGCTCTGTTTGATGCCATCTGCTCAAGAGGTCTTCCCAGAACTTCAGCCGCTCCCTCCACCACTAAGTAACTTTCTAGTTCATAACACTGCTTTCTTTTCTTTTTTTTTTTTAAATATTTATTTTTACATACAAGCTGGAGTACAGGCCAGAGGCATGGGGCGGTGAGAGGGTTCACCAGAGATGGAGCGGGTAGCAGAACAGGCAGATCAGAAATACACTGCTGAGGGGAGCAGCGGGCGAGGCAGGAGAGGTCTGCTGCACCATGTGGGATTCTCCCCGGCAGGGTGTCGAACTCGCATCGTAAGCTACCGACAGCTCCACAGCGCAGCACTCAACCGCTGCGCCACCAGGGAGGCCCTGCTTTATTTTCTTAAGAATATTTCTTGTTAACTGAAATTATCTGATGCTGTGCTATTACCCGCCATCTCCCAGGACTCACCACTGTATGCTCACAGCCTAGAGTAGGCCTGGCATGTCCTAGGGAGTCGACGTATAGAAATGGACAGAGGACTGACTAAAACAAGGCACAGAAAGAATTCTGAACTGGAAACTTCTCTGTGCCACTCACTAGCTGTGTGATGTTGGACAAGGTCAGAGCCCCATAATGTATTACAGATGTCATTTTCTTCATTTGTGAAATAGTAACAATAATGTCCATGAAGATGTCTGTGAAAAAACTGAAAACTCCAGAGGGCACCTTGACAACTGATGGATTATTAATCTTATAGCTCTTGGTAGCTGAGGTAAAGGGGACACATTCACTCCTCTGCCGGCTCCCCAGTTCTCCCCTAGTACATGCTGCCCCGGGTAGGCCTGCTCACCTGGAGACACTTCCAGCTGGAAGCCCATTAAAGGGTAAAGGGTGCCGGAGCTGTTGCGCATGCACCAGTACCGGCCAGAATCCTGGCGCCTGAGGGCCGCCATGGTGACGTAGACCACCTTGGCCTTGACGTCATCCTGCAGCAGGTAGCGCGGTCCCTGTGCCCAGACCCGGGTGAACCCAGGTTCACATTTCTTCCTCCTGATTTTGCACCAAACCTTTCCATCCACATGGTTTTTGCGGCTTTTGTAGGAGCACTGCACAGACAGGGTCTCCCCTTCGAAGTGCTTCACTCTGGAGTACACGCTTTCCGCAGGCGCACCTGGGGAGACAGGACTTGCTGAGAAGGTCTGGGGTGAGGGGTGGGGGGAGGAGGCATCTTGGATCTCAAAGCTTGTGGTGAAGGAAGAGGAGGTGGATACTGCCCTGTTGCCATAACTCACAGATCGAGGAAGAAATGCGGCCTCCTCTGAGGGAGCACTGCTCAGTGTGGTAGAGGAGTTACTCAGGCCCTATTGCTAGCTCCTGGTCTGACTGGGGAGACAGGCCCTTCCTTCAGCGATCCCTCAGGCTGCTGGATAAGCCACTAGCCCTGTCCTCTGGAAGTTCCTACTTGGTAAGCCGATAGTCCTGTGTGCCTGGGGAATCTGAGAATGATTAGGAAGATACAGGGGTAGCCCCTGGGAAATCACAATCTGATGGTGGAGACACAGGCCAAGCCCTCAGGGAGCCTCACTCCAGCCCCCCACCCCCACCCCTACC
>PVIJ01019151.1:0-24315 GCA_004024925.1 Scalopus aquaticus
GGGGTGGGGGGCGGGGGCAGGCCTGGAGACCCCACGTCCGGGGTGATGACACCCCTGAGGGGGCGCCAGCCCCCTTAGCAGCTCCCTCAGGCGGGAAACGTTTCGAAGTTGAGGAATCGGAATCGGGCGCAGCGAGTTGGGCCATGTCGCCCCCGCCCGCCCGATTCGCAAGAAGAGTCTGAGGAGTGAAGCCAGTTTGCTGCTTTGGGCAGGAGCCCCCTGCCCCCTCAGCTTCTCCTTGTCTTCTGTCCTGACGCTTCACTCCAGACACCCTTTTGCTCAGCCGTCTTAAAATTCACGGAGAGAACGAACAGGGAGGGGTTCCCAGCGGTGCCTTTTACCGCCGTTCAAAATGACAGGGTGCCGATGCGGGAGACTTGGGGAGACCGCATGAGCCTGGAGCTACCCTGATGGCGCTTGTTTCAGGTGTTGGAAAGTAGGTTGGAAGAGCGCGGCCTCCAGGTGGCCCTGCTCGCACCCTGCTGGCAGCAGCACCTTTGGGTTTGAGGGGCGGTGAGGGCTGTCGGCTGCTCAGGCTTTGAGCCTGCTTGGCTGGCCCTGAGCACCCTGGGGAATGTTTCCTAGAATTTCCGATCGGGCCTCGCCTGGGTCTTTCCATGTTCCTAGACGGCGGGAGGAGGGCAGAGAGCGGAGTTCGCTCCGGTCCTCGAGGCCCGAGGTGCAGAAAACTGGAGAGAGCTCGCGCGAGGCCCGCGGGTCGCCAGGCGGCTGGGGCGGGGGTGGTGTGGGTAAACAGGTCAGGCCGGCGCTGGCTGGCGAGCTGGACGGCTGGGAAAGCACAGCAGGGCTGGGAAAGAGGATTCATTGTCTGCTGCCCACACCGCAGAGCGGCAGATGCCCGGCCCCGCGGGAGTGGCTGTTGAAGGTTAAGGCTGAGTTAGACTCCAGTTCTAGGATCGAGAGGAGGCGTGTGTTGCTTAAAAGGCTGTTTATTTGAAACAGTTAAATATAAACTGCTTTTTGCCCGAAACGGTAGACCTCATCATCTGGGAGACTGACCGGATTTGAGTAACTGGACTCCCTGATTACCTGACCTTGGACATGGGAGGCGTTAGTTTTGAACTTTTGTGTATGTTTCAGATAGATGCAAGTTTCCTTTTGAAAAAATGTGCTCACAACGCATAAAAAGTTTTTTTCTTTCCCCGTTGCTTTTCAGAAATGCTTATTCTGGCTGCATTCAGGCTGGCATCGTCGCTGCTGACCTTGTTTGTATTACTTGTGTTTGTGCACCCTGGCAATGCCAGGCTCTTTTTTTCCCTTCTGAAACTCCTCAACCCTTCCCTGAAACCTCTCGCTTTCGGCTGATGGCCTCATCTGTTACTTAAGCCCAAGGATTGGTGGCCATCTGATAAAAGCAGAGTTTCCCTCTTCGCTTCCTGCTCCCCCCCACCTCTACCTCGGTTTCCCGTGTTGGCTGCAGGGAGATTTGGCTGCGGGGAGACTTGGCCGCCTGCTGGCGCAGCTGCCGGCCTGAGCGCCCCGGCCCAGGGGGAGCCGGCTGTCAGGCAGCGCTTGCATCATTGCCCTCACTCGGCGCTGCCTTGCCCTCCCGCCCGGCATTCCAGGTTGGCTCATCTGACCTGCTTTCTCTTTCCTTTAGACACGACTTGTGTTTCTTCTTCTCATTTCTTTCCTCCCCCCCATTCCTGAATACACTTTCGCCCCAAGTTGGGAAACTGTCTGAGAGCCTGTCAGTGGGTGTGCCTTCTCTGTCCCCTAGGGAATGTCAGTTTCCCTCCTAGTCAACCCTCTATCTTTCCTCGGGTCTCCCCCCCTGGTTTGGGGGTCCCTTACCATGCCCGCCCTCTCTAGTTTCTGTCCAACATTTTCAGTTGCCTACTGACCATCCTCCCGGGTGTCTTGCTGACCCGTAGTGGATGCCCAGTACTCTTGACTGAAAATCCCCTTTTAAAATATAAACACCCGCAAAGCCCCAAAACGGCTCCTGCTTGTGGTTTTCGCTCTGTTATGGCGCCATCTTTTTTCCGGATTCATTCTTGTCTGTCTCATACAGCAGTGTCAACAGCTTTGATTTTGCATGTAACCAATTTCTGTTTATATTTTTGTCTTCTAAACTATGACTATAGAAACAGGTTCTCAGTTATCTTTGGCCCCAAGCAGTAGCTGGCACAGGGGCATTATCTCTAAAAACAATCATCTCAGTTATTGGGTGCAGAGGATTTTATGTAGTTGACTAGTTTTCAGCTCTTCAGGCATCTAGTCAGGGTGTTCTTTCATCAAGGGATGTACCTATTAAGGCATACCACATAGCTGAGTGACCCCCCAACCACCCTTCAGCTGATTTCAGTAAGGCCAGTCTGTTCTTTTCCCAAACAATATTTTGCAAAATCCATTTATCCTGTAACTATATTTTACTCAAAGGGAGGTACACTTTAAGGAAACTACGTGGCTTTGAAATGTACAGTTTTTATGCTTTTAAAAAATATACTAAACATTTTACAATTATGAAGTTTTTCAGAACTGCTGGAAAGTATCACTCAGATTTAATGGAATACACTATTTTATTACAT
The DNA here is from genome assembly GCA_004024925.1 of Scalopus aquaticus. Lineage (NCBI taxonomy): Eukaryota > Metazoa > Chordata > Mammalia > Eulipotyphla > Talpidae > Scalopus > Scalopus aquaticus. The sequence continues at coordinate 2,553 of PVIJ01019151.1, forward strand.
ATTTGCTTCAGAACTGATTATTTGTTTGAAGTTAAAAAAATGTCACAGATCCAGTTAAAGACCCCTCATCCTGTTCCTGGCTTTCCTTTGCCAGAAGTAGCCACTATCCTGATAGGTAGCAAAAACGGTACCAGGTATTGCTTTTTGTGTTTTAACTTTACATAAATGGCGATATACTGTGTGTGCCGTTTAAAATTTCTTTTCACTTAGCAGATATGTTTTGGAGGTTTATCCATGTTGTATGTGGATTTAGTTCCGCGGTTCTCAGAGTGCTCCAGAATTCCCAGGGATCCCTAAGAATTCTTCCAACTGCATTCCTCTCTGCTCTGGGCAAATACTGTACGGAGGCTGCATGTCTCATGATGTCACAATAGATTGAACAAGAAACAGTTATGGGAATCCAGATGTCCTCTGTTAAGCCTGTCCTTAAAGAGATTTATAAAAATGCAAAACAATAGCACTTCTTTTCCTAATTATTGTTTTTAAGTTATTTAAAAATAACTTACTCATGTTTACAATGGTGGGTTTATTATTTATGGATTGATATTTTCAAATGTCTCAGATTTAATTTCTAATAGAAATTTAGCTAGAGCCCACATTGACAACTCTTTGTGATCCTTCGTTTTTCAGAGGTCTTGAGACCAAGAGGCTTAAAAACTACTGAATATAATGTGGTTTGTTTATCTGTTCTTGTGGTGTGACTTTTAGGTCATATGCTTTTTTTCCTGCAATTTTAAACAGTGTTACAGTGGACATTTTTATTGAGGGGTCTTCTCTTTTAGGGTTATGGAAGTAGAATTGCTCTGTTGAAGTGTCTGTGTGTGTGTGCCATCTTTACTGGGAGTTGCTGGATTGTCAAAATGTGTTCATTTGACATTCTGTCAGTTGTGTGTGGGCCTCTGTTTCTCTAGACCACTGTCAAAAGAATAGACTTTGCAATTTTTTCCTGTTGGGTATAAAGGGTATCTTACTGCTGTTTTCATTTTGCATTTCTTAGATTACTAGTGTGATTGAGTTTTTTTCCCCCTATGTATTTATTTGCTATTTGAGTTTTCTGTGGGTGGTTTTTACCTTATCTTTGGCCCATTTTTCTATTGAATTGTTACCTTCTTCTCATTAGTTTATGGTTATTATTTTAATGTTTGGAATACCGATGATTTGCAGTCATATACCCTGAAAATACTGTTTCCCAGTCTGCTTATCTGTTAGCTTTGTTTACGGAATACTTTTTGTGTAGGACTTATTAATGTGAGGGTAGTCGATTTTCTCTGTTTTTTTAAATTTATGGTTTATTCTTATGTCTGCAAGGAATTTTTCCATTACTCCGAGTTCATAATGATACTGTACTTTTTTATATTTAGATCAGTAGTTCTTTTAAAATTTTTCCCCCTCTGTGGGTGATGTAGGGATCTAACTTTATCTTTTTTATAGGGACTTGCAGAGTAGTTAAGCCTTTCACCCACTGATTCATAACACAACTCCTGAGCTTAATATTCTCACAAGTCCACGTCTGTTTCTAGTTTCTCTCTTCTGGTTTCATTGGTCTGTTGGACTGTACGTATACTGCTTTGCTTTAGTAATGATAGCTTTATAACTAAATATTAATGTATGTTCTTTTTCTTTGGGATTTTTAAGTAGTGGGCCTGGGATTTGAAACTGGGCATGCTCTACTGCTTTTTCATAAATCTCTTGCACAACTTTTGTTAGATCTTGTCATTTTTGTTGTCATTGTGAAAAGATGTTTCTTTTAGCTTTTCTACTTATTTGCTGATATATGTAACTTTTTTGAGCTCTCTTATTACTGTAGTTCTTAGATTCTGAGGTGCACTTTCCTCCCTACATTTTAACATCTCTGGGGGAAAAAAATAGATCTTCAATTGATGGTGTCCTATAACCAGTGTTGTCCTGGCAGCAGTCACAATGTAGTTCTCATTGCCTGCACATGCACAACCTTGGTCAAAACTCTTCATTTGTCATTACTTGAATGAGTGTGGCACTGTTGTGCTGTTATTCATGCCAAACCATACAACTGAAGGCAGAAGAAATTGTGAAGGGGGTGTCTGACTGGAAAGAAAATTGCATTGATAATGAGCATTTTAAGAAATGCTGCGTCACCAATACTCTTGTTGGCAGAGGACAGTGTTGCTGGGTAAGACTGAGTGATGTTGGGTAGGAAAGCCATCCACAGTGGGACCCTGAATGTGAAGTTTTGGGAGCACTTTACCAATTTCTTTTGCTTCTTTTTTAGATATGATAATATGTTTAAATAAATCTAAAAGTTTTGTCATGATAAGTCTGTAATGAAAATTCTGGATAATAAAGTATGGCTTAAGTTTAATTGGCAGTGTTTTGAGTTGCATGTAAAAGAAGGATGCTTTCACAACTGATGTTATCTTTTGATTCAGTGAAAGTGGGAATAATTTGATTCTTTTGTATTTTCTAAGTAGCTGTGTGTAAATGATGAACTTTTATTTCTTTTCATTCTTTTTTTGCCTTCTGTTTCTGTTTTTTGTTTGTTTTGTTCACTGTATGAACTAAAACTCTAGAGCAGTGTTGAATAGAAGTATTGCTAAAGGGTACCCTTATCTAGGTGCTTTCATGGAGTGTTTCTAATATTTTATCATTAGTATGATATTGTAGTGGGGTTTTGGGGAGGGCTAGATATTGTTTATTTCACTTCTCATCATTTTAGGCTTTCCTCATGAATAGGAGTTGATTTTTCTAATGCTTTATGCGTCCATTGGTGTGATGCATTACATGCATTGATTTTCTATTTTACACTATCTTTGGATTCCCAGGATATTTGCATCCCTTTGTTATTGTCATGTGCTTTTATTTTTTTCATTTAGTCTTTGTCTTGTTTTGAGTACAAAGTTATGCTAATTTCATAAATTGGGGAATATTTCTTTTGAAACAAGTTTTATGTGATAGAGTGGATCCATTTTTTTGAAAGACAGTTCATCTGTGAAACTGCCTGCTGTCTTTGTGAGTTGGTTTTGATTTTTTGATAATTTCTTTCATGTTGTATGTCTTTTTGACTTACTGAGTGGTTTTTCTTTTGGTTATTTATACAAATGAGCAATATTCTAGAAAAAATATAAAAATTTAAGTATATTGGTGTACAATACAGATTTCTCTAATGACTTTAAAATGTCTTACTTTATTAATTTCTTTTTTCTGTTCCATACTGTCAGTAACTTGCATATGTTAAGACTTTTAAAATATTTTTTGTTGCTCCTTTCATATGACTTTTCATATGTATCATGTCATTAATATTGCTTTCCTTCTATCTTATTTCCATTTATTCTGACATTTAAAAAATTTAAGTTGGAGGTTTAGCTCAGTAGTATTTTAATATCTATTCTAACATTTGCCTTTAAAATTATGTTTTCCTCTGAATTATAACTGGATGCTGTGATTTTGACATTTCATTGACTTTCATTGTTTAGTTCTAAATGTATTGTGAATTTCATAATTTTCTTATTGTCCATTGTATTATTTAGGACTTTATTGTCAGATTTATGAGTTTTGTTGTTTTGCTGTTATTTGCCATTTCTGATTTTTTTGCATTATAGTTGAGGAAAATTGATTGGTATGCAAAAATCAATGGTATTTCCTTATATTAGCAGCAATTTGAAAATCACATTTAAAAACCAGTACAATTTATAATTTCAAAGAATATTCAACCTTGAAGTAAATCCAATAAAATATACCAAAAACCTTAGTGAAAACATTACTGAAAAATGAAAGAACTAAATTAATGGCGGAGAGACTAAATATTCATGGATTGGAAGTGTCAATATTGTAAAGATGTCAGGTCTGATATATATTCAGTGCAACCCCAATCAAAGTGCTAACCAAACTGTTTTTATTTTTGATAGACCCATTCTCAAATTTATATAGAAATGACCCAGAAATAGCACAGGCAGTCTTGGGGAAAAAAAAAAGTTGGAAGACTTTCACTACTGTATATGAGATTGTTATAAAGTGATAGTGATTAAAATGGTGAGCACAAAGCCAGATTGATCAGTGTAACTGAATAGAGTGTAAAAGCAGACCTACATATACATATTATAGTCAATTGATTTACTAGAAAAGTGCACTGGGATTTTGATTGAATGTAAAGTTTAATTAAGGGGGAATTGATACTACTGATCCAACATATTCAAGAGCAAGATTGATTCTTTATATAGTTGTCTCGTGTGTGTGAAGACAATATAGCTGGCTCTCTGTGTCTGCAGGTTGTGGATTTTTTAGTAGAGTTTTCAATCCTTATCAATAGAATTTTCCATTCTTAAATATTACATAAGAAAGCTTTTGTCTTTAATTATATTAATTTTGCATCAGCACACCTTCCGAATCCATACTCATTAATTTTTCAGTTAAGTTCTCTTGGATTTCATAGATAGATCATATATAAATAAGTGTGATTTTTCAAATAATATGTATATTTAAAGATTTATTTATGCTCACAAGAACTGGGGTGTAGACCAGAGGTGTGGGGGGTGAGAGGATTCACCAGAGACTGAGATACACTGCTGAGGGGAGCAGGAGTGGGTGACACAGGAGAGGTCTGCTACACCATGTGGGTTAGCTTCCTGGCAGGGGATCACACTCAGGCCATAGTGGCTGGCAATAGTTTGATAGTGCTGAGACTTTAACACCTGCGCCATCAGGGAGGCCCCAAATAATATTTTGCCTTGCATTTGATTATTTACCTAATTGCATTGGCTGTTAGTTCCCATACAGTCTTAAATAGTAATAGTGTTAACAGACATCCTTCCTTAATTTTGACTTTAGAAATAGTAGTTTCAGTGTTTTACCTTAGTTTTAGTACATGGTTTGGTTGTTGTTATTTTTTTGGTTTTTTTTTTTTTTGTTACATCATTCTCCTACCCAGAAACACATGCTGTAACATGAACAAGTTTAAGTTTTGCATGTACTTGTGTATTTTTTAACAGCGCTATTGAGATGAAGCTGTTATAAAATTCACCCTTTAAAAATGTACAATTCAGTGTATTTTTTTTAGTAGATTCAGAGTTGTACAACCTTCAGCACTAATTTTAGAATGTTTTATCACCCTCAAAAGAAACTCTGTACCCATTAACAGTCACCTGCACCCCCATACTCTTCGCCCCCAGCAGCTAACCATCTGTTTTTTGTGTGTCTGGATTTGCCTATTGCATCTGGCCTCTTTTACCTAGTATGTTTTCATGGTTCATCCATGTTGTAGCATGTATGACTTTCCTTCCTATTTTTTGGGTAATTTTTTAACTATTAAGAAAATATTTCTACTGCAGTATTGACTGAGTAGTTTGTTTTAAATAAAGAATAGATGTTCAGTTTCAGCATCTATTGAGAAAATCAGGTCAGGATTTTCCCTTCTTGATCTGTTAATTTGGGCCATTATTTGGCCCCAAACTTAAATTCTAGAATAACCATACTTACCAAGGTCCGTGTGTGTGTTTGTATACATATGTGTACATATTTTCTTACATGATGAATCATATCTGCAAATACTTGATTTGGGATTAATAACCAAGTTTGTGGTTTGATCACATTATTTTTGTTAGTTTTATTGAAACTAACAAAGATTAGTTTTGTAAAAGGAATTGAGAAAGCTTTCTTTCTCTGTGCTCTAGTATAGTTCAGATAGTTTTGCGGAAAGTGGAGGTTTTTGAAAGGGTAACAATAGGTAATTTTCTCCCCCTTTTTTCTCCGATTTCTTGGTGATTGGATTTTCTTTATTTTGGTGAGTTGATACAGATAATTTCCCCTCAGTGTGTTAGCATAGAATTATAGAATATTTCCTTATAAGTTTCTTAGTTTCTGCTGTATCTATGTCTTTTTTCTTTCTCATTTCAAATTAAGTTTGTGTTTCCTCCATTTCCTCTTTTAGATTATTGTCTAGTATTTTATTATCTCCCCAAGCTCCTGAAAAAACTTGGGTATGGGTTTTTTTGTTTCGGTAGAAATTAGATGGCTCCCTAGCCGTGCTACAAAGAATACTCATGGAATTAATGCTGCTGATACTCATCCTGGAGCTGACTCTTCATGGGGTGTGCCCATTGTTGGTCTGGGAAGGAGGAGGCTTATTGCAAGCCAGCCCCTGCATTTATCCAGCCTGCTTTTTAAAAACATAATTAAAGGATTTATAAAGTTATAAAACATGCTGCTTATCGCATTAGCAAAAAATCAGTGTAAAACACTCCATACTTCTCAGTTGTCAGATTTTTTTGTTGTTGAAAGTCAGTGTTTAAAATGTACAAAGAACATTGTTAGTGTCAGCAGTGAGTTTACAGGACCTCACAGACCTAAAGTAATGTATTTGGGAAAAGCAGTAATAAGCAGCATGTATTTATGTAGGTGAGGAAAGTACAGGGCGAGTATTAGCCAAGGTATGGTGTTGATGATCTGCTTACTAATAATGTCTAGTAATTTTAAGAAGATTCAGAGTTTAAGAATATTTAAAGTAGTTTAAAAACTAAAGCTGTATCACATGATTTTTGTAGCTGATTATTAGAAAAGTAAGGAAAGCACTTATTAGTCCGATTAATGTAACAGGAAACTGAGAATGCTTTAATTGGGAAAAAAGAAACCCAACCCAAAATTCGGAAATATTACCAGAAAGATTTTCTGATACAAGGAGACATTGTTTATTAAGAAGGAATTTGATTTTTAAAAAAAGCACATAACTAAATAAAACTATGGGAATAGCCAGTTCACAGATGAATGAGATGCCCAACTTTGGGAAAGATGGAAGGTGCAAGAAAAAGGAAAAGGGTAAGAAAATAGTTTCTTATAATACCAATCTTTCTTCATCATAAATTGCATTTGACAGAAATCAACCTTTTATAAAGTTAAGTCCTGACAGTTTTAACAACGGGTACTGTAAATTAACCTGTACCTCATATTATGTCAAAACGTTGTCTTCAGCCTTTGGTTACATCAGATGTTTCACACCCTGGTGCCCCTGCACTGAAGGTAGAATACCTCATTGGAGAGGAAGCATGTGAATAGGATTTCTATTCCAAGTCTCAGCAAAAGCTTTTAAACTACTTTTTTAAAAATTTCACTACAGAATCAAAAGGAGTGATCCAAAGAGGTGAATTATGCATTATGATGCACATTAGAATGTTATGTAATGAACATGAATTGATAAATTATTATTATTATTTTTTTTTTATTTATACATACAAGCTGGGGTACAAGCCAGAGCTGTGGGGCGGCGAGAGGGTTCACCAGAGACAGAGCGGGGAGCAGAACAGGCAGATCAGAAATACACTGCTGAGGGGAGCAGCGGGCGAGGCAGGAGAGGTCTGCCACGCCATGTGGGATTCTCCCCGGCCGGGCGTCGAACTCGCGTCGCCGCTGCCGACAGCTCCACAGCGCAGCGCTTAACTGCTGCGCCACCGGGGAGGCCTGATAAATTATTGAATGCATTCAATGGCAATATTTTATTAAGGAGACTACACTGCTGTATGTATTGAAAATAGTTAGGAAGTGTATGCATTTCCTGACATTAAATAACAGTCTTAAGATATTTTAAAAGTGCAGTGCCTAGTGTTTGTGCACATCAACAATTAAATTCAGAGGCTGTTTCAGCAACTCAATGTGAGCATGGATAGAGGCTTTAGAAAAATAAGGTAAAGTCTTGTCATTTTAAGACCAAATTTTAATAGATTTTGAAATCTTGAACTCTTAAACCTTAGGAGACAAAACCTTGAAATCATTGATTGGCTCAGAAAGGTTTTATGAAAAAAACTAATCTGTAACAAAAACTTGTCATTTCAATTTTTGAACAAAGTATACAGAAGTTCCAAGTAGGACAGGGTAGGAAGGACAGGACTCTGATATTTACAACAATAGCATTTTCTCTTCCTGTTCTTGACAGAGGGTATTCAAATTTGCTTGAAAATAAAATATCTATTCTTATGGTCTATAATTTGAATTAAAACTTTTAATGATCTTATATATCACTCACCTTATGTTCAAGTAGTTGGTCTGTCAGATGTTACAAGTTAAAACCTTTCACTATTGATTTTTTTCGATTTCTGTCTCTGATTTTTACATATTTCCATCCTGTTTTATTTGGCAATACATACAAATTACTAGTGACTTTAAATTCAAGGTAGACTAGCAAACATACACATTCCCTTCCTTTCAAAATCACAGTGAAGGAGAAATATAAAAATAAATATTAAAGTCTAAAAAAATAAGAAAACCTGAGAGAATACTTGCAGATTGGAATATGATGAACTTCTGCTTGAATAAAACAGTTGGGACTCGGTTAATGGCAAAACCCTTAGTGAACTTGTGGCGCTATTCATAAACTTGGAAGGATCCTCCCCAGATTGTCGATGTGCAAAAGCTGGGACCTCCCAGGAGAAAGAGCATGCCATGAGCACGCACAGAGATATAATTAAGATCTATGAAAAGCAAAGTCATTTATCTATCAATGTAGATGTTTCTAGTGTTTTCCCTCCTGAGATAACTCCAGAAATTCCTCTCTCCAAATTGCAAAATCATCCTTAGGAAATGCCGGAGTTGGTACTGCGGGGAACAGGGTGGCGACAGTGTTTAGGTGGCTGGTAGGACTCCTGAGGGACGGGGGGCCTCCAGTGTCTGGAAGATGGGGTACTTTGAAAGGAAAGCCTGGCTGGAGACCTGGATCCTTTCTCCTCAGGGACTCGACAAGACTCCTGTGGTCAGAACTTAGGGTCTTTGCTAGGCAAGCAGGGGCCCTCACCTGGGCTGAGGAAATCCAGCCTCCTCTGGGGGACTGTAGCGTAGGCCCGCGCTGCACGGGCAGCCGGGAAGAACCCTGCTTTCAGCAGTCTGAAAGAGAGGCACCAAATTCAACCCACCAAATCCTGAAACATCAGAGGGCAGTTTAATACAGGGCACAGAATAAACCTTACATTCGTAGAGATATTTGCAAAGGTATTGCTTTCACCAAAAAGGGAGGGATTGCGGTGAAAAAGAAAGTAAGTTTGTTTTGGAGTTAAGATAGTGGTTTTTTAAAAATAAAAATTCAGAGGCTGGAGTCAAAGATCACATTAACTAGCTTTGGAGAGTTTAGAGATTCTGAGACTGTAGAAAGACAAAGATTAAAAAATATGGGAGAAAAGTTAAAGCAGTGTGGAGGCTAGATTTAAGAAATTTTAATAAGAATGAATAGAGAAAATGGAACTATAGAAACAACAGAACAAAATCCCCTGAATTCAAGAAGGACTCAAGTCTTGATCTTGAAAGAGGGCCCATTGGGTTCTGAATGTAAGTAAGATGACCAGAGCTTTTACTAGAGTAATAGCAGTGAAAATAAAGTGGATGTGATACATTTAAGAGTGGCTGGCTGTGAGAAAATTGAATTAAAGGGCAGAATTAGTAAGAAGAATAAAATAATTCCAGCTTTGATTATTAGATATCTGGAGAAATTATGACTACCATTGAACAATATGGGGAGAAAATTGGAAAAGAAATGCAGTGCAAGAGGGAAGACATTAATCAGGCTTTAAATGTAAATTTTTGCCAGTTTCAGTTTCCCTCTAAGAAAAATTGTGTTATGGACCCTTCTGCTTTGTTGGCCTTTCCTGCTGCTTGAGCAGTTCCTCCTTCCAGGTATGGTTCTCTGGGCTTGATTTAGGAAGAGGAACTAGAGTCAAGTCATAAAACTAAAAAACTTGGAGTTTGGGGGCGACCCAAAGCAGAAAGGTGATTCTTGTATGCAAACAGCAAAGACCATACAAACACCCTGATAAGTTGCCCAGGAGGGAGATCCATGAAAGTGTTTAGGCATCAAGAGATATAAAACAGAAATTGTATTCATTTTCTCTAAGCTCGAAGACATAAAATGCCACTGCTCTACCTGTTAACTTGGTGTGGTATTTTTGTCGCTGTATTTAAGGACTGGAAGGAAGGGTTTGTGAATATCCTGAGTTTCTCCCAGCCCTTTCCCTTAAAACTATACATTTTTCTACTGTGAATTCTTCCACAGCATTGTCAGGGTCATCACTCCTGCAACCGGAGAGGGGATATTTTACTGAACTTGAGGTGAGGATAGGGTCACCTCATTCTCATATTTTGAGAGGATTTTTGATAATAAGAGTAAATGATATATGTGTTCACCCAAATTGTTACAGATTCTTGGTTCTCAGGAACGTTCTGCTTATTTGTCTTCAGATTCAATTGGTGCGCCTGCTTCTTGAAGTAAAGGCACAGGAACTTTCAGTTACCTTATCAGCTCACTTGATCATAATCCCGAGAACTCTTCTCAGTAGGTTCCATTCTAAGAACATGGTTTCGTTCTGATTGTCAGAATTAGTTCTAATCCCACAAAGTTTATGAAGTAGAAGTGTAGTTATCTCTGCTTGGAAGAGCAAAGCATGTTTTTTCACCAGTTTGAATTTTTATAATGACAAAAAAGAAGGGGGGGAAACCCATCAAAGCTATTTTTGACAGTTTCAAAACAATTACTGGTCACCTAAGTCAAAATAAAACAAGCTGAGTGGACAGCCTTCATTTGGACCAGGATATCTGTTTGGCAGTTGTATCTGATGTAAAATGATGGGAGTAGTAGCCCGGGAGTCTGTTAAGTTATCTTGGGTCAGTATTTCAGAGCGCCTTGAATGTTGGGGGGAGATGCTGAAACTTTCTGGTGGGGGTGGGGAGAGGTGGGAGGAGGCAGGGGTGGGTTAAAGCAGTGCCTCTGGAGCGGCGCCGGCCCAGGCTGCAGGAATGCCTCCCTCCAGCTGGCCCCGGCCCTGGCTGATAAGGCTCCTGGTCACTTGTGGGAGTGGCAACCCCAGCGAAAGGCCAGGCCAGTGGCTATTTTTGTCTTCTGCAGATCAGGAAATTTGAAGCTGAGAGTGAATGGTGACAGAGAATAAAAAGAAAGGGACAGATTCCTGAGAAGTTGTGGAGAAGGATTGCAGGACGTCAGCCAGCCTGGCAGTGTGAGCAGGCAAGATGACCAGAACCTCCATCCATTTCAGGAGAAAGTGGGATTTATCCTGGGGAAAGTATTGGCGGACGTGAAATGAGTTAGCTGCTGCCCTTCGTGTGTGGATTTGGGGATTATTTTTGTGTGAATGGTAGTTGAAACCATGGGAATAGAGAGAGGAGGGCTGAGGGCACCACTCTGGGCGAGGGTGCAGAGAGGTGAGCCCAGGCAGAGTGAACAGCAGGTGGCAAGAGAACTAGAAGGTCTGATTAAGGAAACTTCTCAAGAAGGGGAGAATTTCAAAGTGCAGAGGTTGATGATCTGTCAAACTAATAGAAACGCCAGGGAGGATGAAGGCCCAGAAAAGGAGTTACTGTGCAGGCTGAGAATTGTAACTAAGAGCTGGTGGGACTGGGTTCATGGAGAGAGATGTGGGGAGGGGTTTAAATACCGTTACGAATTCCATTTATTGCCTTCTTAATGGACAAGTTCATGTAGTCCTATGTCATTCTGCTTAGAAGATTCATTTATATTTATCAGCTTGTAATTATGTTTTTCAAGAGGGGGAGGGAAAGAATTATATGATTGGAGTCAATTTTGGTAGGGAGAAGGCAGTGACAACTTATTCAGAGCATGTACACTTTCCTTTTTTCATGGTTGAAAATATTTTTTTGTTTGTTTGTTGGTCCTTTTAATTCAAAGCAGTTTGAATAAATAACATGAAACGTTCTCTTTCTTGAAGATGAATATGTCTCAGAGTTGACATGTTTAAAATCTAATGTTAATTGAGTTTCTCATGAATATTTCCTTAAGTGTATATATGTATATGTATGTTTAGTTTGGCATCTGAAAAATGTAACTAATGTCATTAGCCATATAGCAAATAAGTTCAGCAAGAGTAAAAGTACTGTGGACATTTAGAGGAGGGAGAGATTAATTTCAGCTTTTTTTGTGTGTGTGGGGAATGGGATTTAGGGGAAATTCTAAGCAGAGATAACATGAAGAAAGCGTTCCAAGTAGAGGAAACCTGGAACCAAACATTAGGGTCTTACAGGGACACTGGGCATTTTTTGTTTGGCTAAAGTGTGTGCAGTAAATGTGGGGCAGCACATGAAGGAAAGTTAGGGGAGATAATGATAGAAAGATGGTTTGAATCTGAAACTTAGAAGGTGGCTAGAGTTTGAATTTTATTTGGAGGCAGCAGGGTGCCATTTAGCGTTTTTGAACAGAGGAATGATAACACCTAGCTGATGCTTTTGAAAAATGTCTCTTGTTTCTGTTACTTGAAATTCTAGTGGAAGCAGTCAGCATTTCTATAATCAGCAAGAAATGATAAAGGTAAAAGAAAGATGAGAAAGTAGAGATCAGGAAACCAATGAGAGATTTATGCAATATTTAGAATATGAATAAGTCACAATTCCTAATGTTTGTTCTTTTGAAACCATGTGAATAGTATTTAGTGTATGAATTTATTGGTTAATTTCTTTTTGTTGTAAGCTTTTGGCTTTCACAGAAAAGGGAAAATTAAGATTGTTGAGAGGTCTTGCAAAAACTCATGACAGATTGGGTTCTGTGGCTGGACCTCAGAAAGGTCTAGAACCAGGAGGCAAAAAGCTGTTGGTATGCCTCTCTTCTCTGCTCTCTCCATTCTTTTTCTCAGGACATTCACTGGATTCTTTTTATTTGTAAACTTTGTAATACTAGTCTAAGTTGAAGTTGGAAAATGACTTTCCTCAGCTCCTCTGTTATAGCTGCCGGCGGGGGGGGGGAGAGAGAGAGAGAGAGAGACAGACAGACAGAGACAGACAGACACACACACACACATACACACCACACAGACACAACACCCACCACTTTTGCTCATGGTTTCAGATTTTTAGGATAGGACTTTGATTTTATTGCTTTCAAAGAAGAACTTATTTTTACCATTTTATAGCTAGTGCCAATCAACTACGGCCAGGAGAATATAAATACACTGTGGGAATTTTACTTTTCTAGATCAGAGGATTAGTTAAGAAAGGTCATTGTAAGTTAGGAAGAAATCCCAAAGGGTGTCTCCTATAATTACACACTTTGAATTTTTACCATTGTTTAATTTATTGGTTGAAAGATAGCAGACTACATTTAATTTAGAAAAGTAATGTGAAAATTGAGCAGAAATTTCCCCCCAGTAAGCTAAGGAGTGTGTTTAAGTTGAACCTTAATAGAACCTGTTGTCCTTGCAGGAATATGGAGTATAGGAACTGAGAGGAGAAGAGAGTGCTGGGGTTCTGGAAAGGTTTATGGCTTGATCTGGAGATTTATGCATGTGTCAAAATTCATCAAGGTGTGTGCACATGATGTATGTAAACAGTATCTCAATTAAAAAGTCTAGGCAAAGTTAACTTGTTTGACTTACCTGCCTTTGCTTGTCCTATAGATGCCTATGTATCACTGGGAATCAATTAAGTTCCCTTTTATTTTAGATATAGACTTTTAAAAAAGACTATGTATGCATAGAATAACTGGGGTGTAGGCCAGAGCCAGAATGGGGAGCAGAACAGGTGGAGCTACCAAAATACACTGCTAAGGGCAGCAGCGGATGAGGCAGGAGAGGTCTGCTGCGCCATGTTGTGGGTTAGCTCTCTGGTTGGGGATCAAACTCAGGCTGTAGCAGTGACAGCCCTGAGCCCAACCCCTACGCCACCAGGGAGGCCCAAATAGGTAGATTTTTGATAGGTGTTCATCTGTCACATAATTTTGAATGTTTCAGGAATGTAAATATGATCACATTTTTAACATACAATACAAAAAATGTAATGCTTGGTTTACTCTCCCCCTACTTTAGGAGCTGTGACTGATGAGAATTAAAGGCCATGGATGAAGATGGACTTGAATTACAACCACAAGAGCCAAACTCATTTTTTGATACAGGTATAACTACTTGGGTTATTCCACTTCTCAACTACCAGATTTGGAGTTGGTTGTCAAGTGGACAGATTGCTTAGCCTCTCATTGGTTTTCACACCTGAGTATCCTGTCATTTTGTCAGGTCTACTAATGCTAAAGAGAGCATATTATTATTGCCCTCTTAAAAATTTGGCTCCCTCAAAACTATTCCCATATTCTTGTTCCTACAGCAATGGTATAGAAACCTTAGTGTGATCCTCACTTATTCTCATCCTGCCCTGTTTATATTACCGAGTCCTGTTATTCTCCCTTTGAAAGTATTCCTTGCTTACATCTCTTCATTGTACTTCCTATTACGTACATAGTCTCTATCATCTCATTCTTAGTCTGCAATAACTCTAAAATTATTTTTCTTACCTTTAGCCTCTCTTATGTAGCCTGCCAGTCAGAGTGCTCATCATAAAATAACATGTGGATAATGTCATTTCTCAGTTTTCCATTGCCCAGCAGATAAGGTATAAAACTAAGGCCCTCCATATTCTGACTCCATCCTGCTTTTACAACCTTTCCTCTCAAAAGTTGATAGAAGGAGCCTTTTGTTTCAAGAAGGTGGAATCTTACCTCAGTCCCCAAACTCTACAAGGAAAATTAAATTGATGAAATTCTAAAAACAGAAAAAATATTCACAATTTTGGATTATCCATGGTTCCTTTTATGTAACATTGTAAAGTGGTTGCACTAGTTTTTATAATGTAAAAAAATTTTTATATTACACTAGCTAGCTACCCTTACAAGTGTTAATGAGTTTTCCATTGGTCTTGAAATGATCATATTGCAGTATATTAAAGAAATAGCAATTACTTTTATCAAGATATTAGATATTAGTGACTTTTAATTTTTTCTTTAATCTGTTGGGGGTGTGTACATATTAACAACTTGGGATAGTCTTTGGACTTAGGTTTATGTTTGATAACACCAGTTTGATAATGCAAAATTGTAGTTCTTCATTAGAATGTAAGTATAATGTGCTTGAAAGAATACTAAGCTCTTTGGAGAAAAATGCACAATATGTACTGGCTTACTCTTGCCACTAGCAAGCCTGAGTCATGGTCTAAGTGGTAGATTGAAGGGCTATTGCTTTTTAGCCCTGATTGTTAACACTTATGGTGTTTGTTTATCTTTGAGCAAGTCACTTAATCTGCCAGGGCCTCCGTTTTCATATGTCCTAATAATAATGAAACCTCTCATTACAGTTTTTCAGAACACTTCCCATACATTCCCATTTGATCATCACAACAGTCCTGTGAGGTATGCATGGCAGATACTACTGTCCTCATTTTACTGATGAGGAAACCGAAACTTAGAGGTTAAATGACTTGCCCAAGGTCACAAAACTAATAAGTGTCCAAACTACTCTCTCATTTAGATTTTGTAACCAGTATTCTTGCCACTAAATACTCCTATCTCCATGTCTGCAAAATGGAGATTACAGTGATCTATTACTTGATGTTAATATTGAGATTATTGAATGCAATTAGTATAAAGCATTTTGCAGAAGTTTTATAGAAATTACAGCAAATATATATAATTATTTCTAGATATAATTAAGGTGGATATTAACTGGCTTTAAGATTTCCTACACTATTTAAGGTTCTTTGGCCCTTGTTGATCATTTGTGTTTGTTAAAGCCATATGTCTCTCTGAGGGCCTAGCCAGTGACATACAGTCATTGAGTTAGGCAGCTGCTTGGACTCAGCCTGTTCTGAGTCACACTCAGTCAGCCTGTTCTGGGTATTTTGTGACACCCAGAAGCACTAATTGACTGAATAGCTTTTTAGGTAAGACTTGTGTGAAACTTCATTTGCTTTTCTCTGGATCAGGAGCCAAGATAGCGGATTTGTTTTGTTTTCCTTTATGTTAGTTTTTGGCAAGGATATCTTATTTCAGTTCCCAGTTGAGGCATTCATTCAGAGTAATATTGACCAAGCACCATAATCTGTGCAAACTTGTGATCTTGGGGAAGTCATTTAATCTCATTGGTCTTCAATTGATTCACCCCTCTACCTTCATTCCTTAACTACAGAGTGAACTAGAGTAGGGTTTCTTTTGTGCTGAGTAATTGCCTGGGGGGTTGGGGGGGCGATTGGAGGAGGCTAGTTGGAGGCGGAATGCCCTTGTAAAGTTAGGGCAGTCCCTGCTCCATCTTGACCTTACCCTTCACTGCTCCAGAGCAGTTACATTTTTATCCATTTTAGCCACAGAGGCTCCTGAATCAGTTGTCTTTCCTCCTCAACTGTGACTTTTTGGCCCTCTTTTCATTTATGCCCCAATTCTTTTATATCCTAGATTTGAAGGATATTTCTAGATAGCATAAATGAATGCTATTGCTAGGATATTGTAGCAGAATAAACGGAGAAAAGGAAAAAATGGAAGGGAAGTAAAAGAAATACTGTGGGAGAGATGGAAAGAAGAAATACAAATTGAGGAGAGAAATATGGGACAAGAAGGGAAACAAATGAGAAATACATATAATGAAAGAAAATGCTTTATTTGCCATCTGAAATTGCATTACTATTAATTTTTATAATCATCCCTAAGTATTTGTGCATATGGGTTTAATATTAGTAAGCCCAGAATTTTACTTTTAATAATTTTCTTTTGCGAATGCCTTAATTGCTTTGTTTTTAAAATTATTTTCTCACCTATTAATTGATTTGGGATGAATATAAAAGTTCTGGTATTAAAAATTTCAAAAGCAGATTCCGTTTTTATTTATTTAATCTATATTAATGTTTGAGAAAACTGAGGTTGCTAGTCTATTTTCTTGGTAAAAATTAAATGTCATTTACATGAATTGAGATGGTCAGACATACCTGTCTGAAATTTGTGATTTAATTTTTTTTTAAGGCGCTGATGCTACACACATGGATGGTGATCAAATTGTTGTGGAAGTTCAAGAAACTGTTTTTGTTTCAGATGTTGTGGATTCAGACATAACTGTGCATAATTTTGTTCCTGATGACCCAGACTCAGTTGTCATCCAAGATGTTATTGAGGACGTTGTTATAGAAGATGTTCAATGTCCAGATATCATGGAAGAAGCAGATGTGTCTGAAACGGTCATCATCCCTGAGCAAGTGCTAGACTCAGATGTAACCGAAGAAGTTTCTTTAGCACATTGCACAGTTCCAGATGATGTCTTAGCTTCCGACATTACTTCAGCCTCAATAGCTATGCCAGAACACGTCTTGACAAGTGAATCTATACATGTGTCTGATGTTGGACATGTTGAACATGTGGTTCATGATAGTGTAGTAGAAGCAGAAATTGTCACTGATCCTCTAACAACCGATGTAGTTTCTGAAGAGGTACTGGTAGCAGATTGTGCCTCTGAAGCAGTCATAGATGCCAACGGGATCCCTGTGGACCAGCAAGACGACGACAAAAGCAACTGTGAGGACTACCTTATGATTTCCTGTAAGTCTTGGGGTATAGTGATTGTCCAAGGTATTTTTGAAGGCTGTCTTTCCAAACTTAGACCAGGGGTGAAATTTTCTTGACTTCTATAAAATTAATCTCCTAGACATAACTGCATTGTTGCTTCAGTTTGGAGCATGTAGGATAGCTCAAAATTAAGAAAAGTGAAGTCATACAGTAGAAAATAAAGAGTTGTTACTGTATAAGGACGGAGTAGAAAGATGAGAGTTCTTCAATCTAGAAAGACAAAGATGGAAAGGACTAGAACTGAACTTCATGAAATCATGAAGGATTAGGTTGCTACCAGCCTTCACTAGAATTAGGGACCGTCTTAAAACTTAAAAGGAGTTCAACTTTGATAAAAATGTATGACAGTACTGCTTATGTTCTTGTATACGGATGTATAGTACTGCTTACGTTTTACACACACACACACACACACACACACACACACACTCCACTTAAATGCTATTTATACAGCAGATAGCTTGGGAAAGAGCACAGACATACTGTTGAAACAAATGATTCCAAAACCTTTTTTCAAGTATGATGGACTCATATTTGGTTATCGAAGAAGAGTAAGATGTTTTGGAACACACCTCTAATTGTTTAACTTAACATCTGGAGGGGTAGCTGTGTCTTCTTACAACATACAATCCTTAGTTGGGTAGAACACAGTGGGAAATTCTTACACCTTTAGGAGCTAAACTTCAAGCAAATAAAGAATCACAGACTATTTGCTTATATAAAGTTACAAGGCTGCTTTGCTTTGCTTGAATATCTGTTATGATACAGGAATTTAGTGTAGCATATATTGGAGTCTGCCAGCATTTTTGGAAATAACTAAAATAACTAAAGCTAAATATTTAAAAGTTACTGAGATTTTGAGATTCAGAGAATTCTTTGTATAAAGAGTCAGATAACACCTTCATTTAACACATGCTTACTGGGCTCCTGCTGCAAATCAGACATTGTTGTAGGTAGTGCAGACACAGATATTTGCCAAATTAAAAAAATATATATATGAAGCCATTGTCCTTTGAGAGAAAGGTAGGTTGCCCTGTGCTGTAGAATTGTGACAGAATTTCTGTGGAGACAAGCTGGAGTAGCTGACCTTTGAACTCAAAGATAAGTTCTAGTTTTACAAGAAAAAAGGCATAGATGGGAGGGAGACATTCCAAGCAGATGGTATAGTATGTAAAACAGGTCCTGGTCTTTGCTCAGAAGGACACAAATTTTAGGATATACTTGTATATCTCTATGTATTCTTTTAACTTTTTAGAATACATTTCTAGAAATAGAATTGCTGGATCAAAGGGCATACACATTTACAAGTCTGGTTATGTTGCCATGGTATTTTGCCTAATATAACTCTCCCCATCAAGTTTATAAGAATGTACATTTTCCTATACTCTGATCAACACAGGGTGTTTTCTTCCTTTTTAGTTGTTTCCACTATGACAGTGAAAAATATGATATCCTGTTTCAAGATAGAGTTTATTTTAGGAAGATAATCCTAAAATCTGGAATAAGAATGGGTGAAGGATGGATTAGTGGCAGGAAGTGCTTGAAATGGTTCATGGATGAGATAAAGCAGTTCCTAAGTACCTTCAATAGTAATGGGGACAGAAAGGAGAGACTAGATTCAGGAGTGATCAGGAAGTAAAATGGATGAGAGATAGTGGGTGATTGGTCATGTCATTGCCTGAGGGGAGGAATAGATTTGGTGCAAAGAATGTAATTTAGGACCTGTTAAAAGTTTGAGTTGCTTGTACTGGTGGCAATCTGGTGGATGTTTTCTAGGCAGTTGAAGATACGAGTTTGGTGCTTTTGAGAGAGTTTGCAGCTTAGAAGAAGATATTTGGGACAGACTATGTATTATACTCTACATAGAAATGGATGGTGGTCCCAAGGCAGTGCTTGTGGAGTAAGAATGTGAAATGTAATCCTTTGGGTATTTAAGAAAGCAGAGAAGAGCCTATGAAAATCAGGAGATTTTGAGAAGAGGAGGAGGAAAAAACCTTTAGAGAGTATCTTTAACACTGTCAAAAATAGAATTTCTAGCGGTGTCAGTCACTGAGGAGAGAGTGGGCTTTTTTGCTGGGTACTTAGGAGTTTGTTGGTATCTTAATTAGAATATTCCTGTAAGGGACTATAGGGAGGCTGGGTGGGAGAGACACTCAGTGGGGGGGGGGGGGGGGGAGAATAAGGGCACAAAATGGAAGAGAGGAGAATACAGGGGACCATGGAGATGGATCACGGGTGAATTGGTGGTGAGCTGCCCAAGGGGAATACAAAATGTAAAAGACATAAATAACAATAAAAAAAAAAGAATATTCCTGTAAGGCACGGACCAAAGGAGAGGTGATAAAAGAGATGAATCGTAATGGGTCGAGAGATTGGTAGAAGTAGAGTAGGTGAAGCCATTTGTATAACTTGCCCTTTTGGTCAGGGAAGGGATGGGAGAGGCAGGAGCCCCACCTTTTGGTGATTGACTGGATGGTAGAAGCGTGCTGCGTGTGTTTAGGTGCATGGGTGCAGGACATGAGCCACTGGACAGAGAGAGTCTGAAGAGAAAGGAAGAACTAACAGGGGGAGCAGATTCCTAACAAGAGAAAGTGAGTGGGGTCCAGGGCGACAGTGGAGGGCTGTTAAGTGGGTCCTAGAGAGGAGGAGTGAACCCCCTTCTTTGAGCCAGGAAAGCAGTTAAGGATGAGGCCACTTTTGGTGCAGAAAGTGAAAGGAGCAAGGAGCCTTTGAATGTTGGGGACTTCTCCCTCTGTGAAGTAAATTCATCGGCTAGTATAGAAGGATCTGCAGCTTGGGCAGAAAGCTGAAGAATAATGGCAGAGGATTGCAAAGCCTTAGTCTTGGGGGTAGGCCGGGACAGGAAGCCAAGAACTTAGAAGATGGGTTGCTGAACTCCACTGAGGGGTCAGCTGAGATTGGGAGTCTTAAAGTTAGGTATAAGGTACATTATTATTGAATATGAAAATGTTCTTTTTAAATACCACTGCCAGGTTTTCTACTGTAAAACTAGACAACCCAGGGGCAAGGGTGGAGAAAATTGGGTTCCTGGTGATTTATAACAGGAGGAGGATGTGGTGAAATACTTGAGAATGCACTCTCACTTCTCCTTGACTTCTATTTTTGGTTTTTGCCCTGTTGTCTTAAAACTTACTTGCGAAGGTGTAAAAGGCATGCTATTGGCTTGCTTTTAGCTGCATACTATTCCTTGCCTTCATTACTCTGAATCGGAAGTTTAACCCTCCATGAAAGTCATCCAAAAAACTGAAAGTTGCTTTAGTAATGGTTGACATAGCATGCTAGATTCTTGTATTACAGACCTAGATCTGTAAAGTTTTCATTAAAAATCTTACTTATAGTCGATACACTGCCATTGCAGTGTGTTTTAGTATGTGTGTATAAAAATATCTTCTAATAATATAATGGTAATTTATTCCTTTTCTTTAAAAATGGAATGTTGCATCCAAGCTCAAAGAATATAAAGGACACACAATTTACCATATCCTTGTATTTTATAATAACGAAATGGTTGGATGTTGACTTTGGGGTAGTATCTTTATCTTTTTTTATTTTTAAAGATTTATTCATTTATGCATACAAGAGTGTAGGCCAGAGGTGGGGGGCGGATAAGAGGGTTCACCAGAGACAGAGTGGGGAGCAGAACAGGTGGATTGACTGAAATATACTGCCGAGGGGAGCAGCGGGCAAGACAGGAGAGGTCTGCTGTGTCATGTGGGTCAGCTCCCTGGCCGGGGATCTAACTGGTGCTGCAGTGGCTGCGGATAGCTTCATAGTGCTGAGACTTAACCCCTTGTGTCACCAGGAAGGCCCAGGGGTAGTATCTTTTGTCTTCTTTACTATATAGGAACTTCTTGCCTCTTTTCCTCCCCTCCAACCACACCATCGTCCTTCTTCCCTTCAAAGCAGTGATCATGTTTTTAGAATTTACTATTGACTTTGGAATCAAACCAATTGAATGGCTTGGAATTAACATTTCTCCTGGTTCTGCATCCCAGAAAAGATAACTTATATTCTACATTTTAACTTAAAATCTATATTGATTTCAAAAGTTTACAGTTGACAAGTGGTTTGTGGTAAGTGTATAGAGGAACTGTGACCTGATTTCATCCTTGATAGAGAATGCTGAGATGCCACCTCTTGCAGTCAGTTTTAATTCTTTTCACGATATGAGGGGAGACGGTACTATCTCTGAATTCCTGTGATCTTTATTCATCATTTCGTAGGTCAAAGAACATGAATGGGTGCTCAATACTCTTTAAGAATGCCAGTAAACCGTTGGATCTAAGAACCTAATAAACAACTTTTATAAATTCTTTAGTGTCTCTCTATGGAGGTCTCATTTAAAAGGATGAAGCAGCAATCTTCATTCTTTATAGTGTCATGGTAGATACCTCTCTCTCTCTCTCT
>PVIJ01019152.1:0-24310 GCA_004024925.1 Scalopus aquaticus
CGGCAGCGGCGACGCGAGTTCGACGCCCGGCCGGGGAGAATCCCACATGGTGTGGCAGACCTCTCCTGCCTCGCCCGCTGCTCCCCTCAGCAGTGTATTTCTGATCTGCCTGTTCTGCTACCCACTCTGTCTCTGGTGAACCCTCTCGCCGCCCCACACCTCTGGCCTGTACCCCAGCTTGTATGTATAAAATAAAAAATAAATCTTAAAAAAAAAAAAAAAGAATGCTCTCTGTACCCCTGTTAATAATGTAGAAAGTGAAAGTAATCCACAGTCCATCAGCAGTGAGGAGATAAACTGTGCCGTATTCATGCAATGACATGAAATGATCTTTGTACATCAACATGGTTAAACCTCAAAGACCTGCTGCATTAAAAAAGCAAGCTGCCAACCATTCATGTATTTCATAACTACATAAAGCCTCAATATTTATTATGAATCTATATGCACCCAGATCTGTTTTATAAGTAACAAAGAATACAAGAGAATAATGATTTCAGTACCAGGATAGGGTAATCTCAGAGAGGGAAAAGTGAGAAGGGAGAATGGGTAGGGCTTGAGCTGCATCCATTACATATAAATTCAGGGCCAAATATGGAAATGCTAACATCTTTTAAATGAGGGTGGTGAGTACTTGGCTACCTGTTGATATTTTTATAAATGTTTAGTATTTAATGTTTCTCTGCTTGAGGTTCACAAATTTTATTTTTAAGAATTTCACATATCTGGGCCTCCCTGGTGGCGCAAGGGGTTAAGTCTCAGCACTATGAAGCTACTGGCAGCCACTGCAGCATGAGTTCGATCCCCGGCCAGGGAGCTTCCCACATGGGGCAGCAGACTTCACCTGTCTTGCCGGCTGCTCCCCTCAGCAGTATATTTCAGTCAATCCACCTATTCTGCTCCCCTACTCTGTCTCTGGTGAATCCTCTCATTACCCTCCTCACTCCCTGCACCTCTGGCCTAGACCCCAGTTCTTGTATGCATAAATAAATAAAATAAAAACAATTTCACATATTTCATGACGTATTCCTGCCCAGTTGAGATGTTTGGGGATTACATGTAAATTCTCAGTAAACCACGTGGTACTCACCAGACACGGGGCAGGCATTATTACTGATAATCTGCACCAAAAATGCAGGTCTTAGAGTCAATATCTTAGCTTTGGTCCATATCATCATTATCTTGGTTACTCACATTTTTCATTGGATTTTAT
The DNA here is from genome assembly GCA_004024925.1 of Scalopus aquaticus. Taxonomy (NCBI): domain Eukaryota; kingdom Metazoa; phylum Chordata; class Mammalia; order Eulipotyphla; family Talpidae; genus Scalopus; species Scalopus aquaticus. Next base: position 1,214 of record PVIJ01019152.1, read on the forward strand.
CCTTCATGACTTTTTTTTTTTTAAAGATTTATTTTTTTATTTATACATACAAGCTGGGGTACAGGCCAGAGGCGTGGGGCGGTGAGAGGGTTCACCAGAGACAGAGCGGGTAGCAGAACAGGCAGATCGGAAATACACTGCTGAGGGGAGCAGCTGGCGAGGCAGGAGAGGTCTGCCGCGCCATGTGGGATCCTCCCTGGCTGGGCGTCGAACTCACGTCGCCGCTGCCAACATCTCCACAGCGCAGCACTTAACCGCTGCGCCACCAGGGAGGCCCCCTTCATGCCTTTGACTAATTTTATTATTTTTTAAAGTTTATTTATGCATACAAGAGCTGGGGTGTAGGCCAGAGGTATGGGGGGGGTGAGAGACAGAGTGGGGAACAGAACAGGAGGACTGACTGAAATATGCTGCTGAGGGGAGCAGCAGGCGAGACAGGAGAGGTCTGCTGTGCCATGTGGCCGGGGATCAAACTCGTGCTGCAGTGGCTGCCAATAGCTTCATAGTGCTGAGACTCAAACCCTTGCGCCACCAGGGAGGCCCCTGACTAATTTTTTTTTGTTTTGTTTTTGTTTTTTTTTTTTTTTTAAGATTTATTTTTTATTTATACATCCAAGCTGGGGTACAGGCCAGAGGCGTGGGGCGGCGAGAGGGTTCACCAGAGACGGAGCAGGTAGCAGAACAGGCAGATCAGAAATACACTGCTGAGGGGAGCAGCGGGCGAGGCAGGAGAGGTCTGCCACGCCATGTGGGATTCTCCCTGGCTGGGCGTCGAACTCGCGTCGCCGCTGCCGACAGCTCCACAGCGCAGCGCTTAACCGCTGCGCCACCGGGGAGGCCCCCCCTGACTAATTTTATAAGTTAAATTCAATGTCAAACCATGAAATATTGCTACCATTAAAAGTGCTTAATTAAATCTGTCACTGCAAGCTTTGAATCAAGAGTAAAAAGGCAATTCTGAAAGTGCTGCGCACAGCAGCAGCATCAGCAGACTCGATCAAACTGGCTGAGTGCAGGGAGAGCATTCATGGTTGTAGGTCCCATGGTGACAATCAGTCTCATGTTTCTGTGTTTATGGCATTTTCACACACATCAGTTCTATCTCTCCACTGAGAGATAGGTCTGACTCAGGACAATGTAGGATGATGGTTAAAAGAGTGGCTCTGCAATTTTCACGAAGCTTAGGTTTAAATCCTGGTTCTGACCTTTGCTAGGTGTATGACCCTGATTCAAGTTATTTACCCGCCCTATTTTCTGCAAAAATATGGGATTAAAAAAAATAACTATGAAAATTGAGTGAACACATGCAAAGCGCCTCACCCAGCACCTAGCACAAGGAAGACCACAGTAAATGCTATTGCTGTTGCTGCCACTGTTGTTCTCGTTACTGTTATTATCATTGGCAAAAACTGTGTCTCTCAATTCCTTGCTTTTGCCTTAGAAGACCTTCTGAGTTTAGAGCGGTAAATATTTTTCTTAAAGGGTCAGATGAATATTTTAGGCTTTGCAGGCCATGTGGTTTCTACTGCAACTAGCAGCCAAAAAGCAGTCTTAGACAATACATGAATGAATAGGTATAAGTGCATCCCAATAAAACTTTATTTGCAACAAGAGGTAGCAGGCCAAATTTGACCTGTGGGCCAGTTTGTTGACCCCTGGTATGTATGATTGTATACGCACTTTGCATGTCACCTGCATGTACTGCTTATATTTATGTGGCCAAAGCAAAATAGTGTTAGGTTAAAAAGATATTACTCCTATATTTCATAACAGGCTCTTCTTTTTCTGTCTTCCCTGTTTCATGCACTATAGCTGAACTACCGGATTCATGATAATGATGTAGATTTTAGCAGCGGTACTGATGCCGTGAAAGGCCCCATGCTGGGCGCCAGATCATGTAGATTGGGGGAGTCGATGGAGACTGGGGTTCTTGGGTTCACTCTGGGAAAGGTTTCACCAGAGCTCCCCTTTCAGTGGCATGAGGCGAGTTTCTCCAAGGCACAGAGTCGTTGAATATGTTTGAAGAACAAGTTTATTGAAGAAGGAGAGAAGGGCAGAGAGCACTCGCACAGGCATGAGCGGGCAGGAAGAGCTGCCTTGAAAGGGACAGGTTTGCTAAGAGGGCTGCGTGATTGCAGGCGGGCAGAGCAGCTGAGGAGAGCTGCCCTGCTGAGAGACAGACAGTTGGTGGAAAGAGGCACCTGCATAGTCACAGGTGGGCAGACAGGAGAGCTGCTGCTGTGGCCCCAAGCCAGTGCAGGGGTCACACTTACATAGTTTTCTTTTAGGGAGGCTCTCACACCCTCCTGGAGTAGCTTATAGGATTAGAAAGGGACCAGAGACTGTCTTGACACTCCTTACACACCCTATAGCCTCTTATAACCATTTTGAGGTGATCATGTTGATCCCCCCACCCACCTCCTGTGTGGGTATAATCCTGTGACCCTGTCTCCTCCATCAGTAACAGTCCAATGAGTACTTAGCAAAACCAAAAAAGTGACAGAAATTCAGAGAGTCCATCAAGGGCCATCAGAAAGTTTTACCACAGTACTGTTTTGGTACAGAGGTTAGGCCTTAAAACTGACCAAAAGCTAGTGGCTTCCCCAAAAGAAACCACTAACATAAGCAAAAACTATATGAAAAAACAAAGTCAGGTTTTCTTTTCACTCTTTTTCTTTTCTGCCCTTATTATTTTCTAATTTGCTGTAGGAAAACAGTAACGAGGAGGTAAGAATATATGCTATTCCTTTAGACATGTTTAAAACTAATTCCCAAATCCCTTTCCAGTTCCACCATTAGCAGAAGTTCTCCAAAAGCCACTGGTCATCACACCTAGCATATTCCTAACAGCAGCCTCTGTCTGTCGAAGAGCCAAGTCTTTTACACAGCTTCTGTCCTCCACCTCACTTAGGCCTCTGAGCTACGGGGAGGGCCCAACTGAGAGGCAGCAGCATGATGACCTGTTTTCTGCTTGGGAGTCCAACCCCACCCTTTGTGGGTGTGGGGTTTGACAACATGTACAGAGGAAACCAAAACTTGGGTCTGCTGGACTTACCCACAGCTGGAGGCTCAGGGCCCTGTGCTTCACAGCTGAGGTGTGGAGGGCATGGCCCACACGGACCTGTTCCAATCCCCGCTTCCACTCACTCCAACACACCCTGTTAAAGAACAAATTGAAGATGAAACTGGTCAGATAAAAGCCACCCAGAAAAGATAAGGACAGTGAGGGCTGGGCCTCAGGCATTCGGTTCTCATCCCTCTCCCTCATGATGTCAACTCTGGGTTGACATCTGCTAGTCACTGCTGAAGAAACCAACTGAGGAAGAGTCCTAGATCTGTCAATTAAAGGTTGGAAATTGGTGGCTCCTAAGGCCAGACCCAGTCTTAGACTCTACACCCACGTTTATGTTGATGTCTATAGTGGCCAATTTTGCTCTTTGTTTCCTTATAAATTATTGCCAATACTTAAAAATCAGAAAATTGCGCAAAACTGTGCAAAAAAAGCTTTTCAGTTTAGAATGTGAAGGCTCCCTTCCCTTTTTACTTTTCTGTCCATGTTTTCATCCCAAGCTTGGTTTCTTTTCTCTTATTTTCTAATTTTCTATAGGAAAACAGTCATGAGCAAAGAGAGAGTTTGTAGTCTCCACTTTACAGAAACACTCATGTTGCCTGGTCACTCTACCTGCAATCTCTCTTCCCTCCTAACCTGGATCATGCTAATGGCATCACTCATCCCAAAATATCCTGCATTATTATTTATCCTTTTAAGCACTTAGGGAATTATAAGATCCTCAAATAGTACCAGTTTAAGTCCTTAATAAATATACACTGAATAAATAATACATTTCCCATAGACTAGAACTGCATTCTTATTGTTTAAAAGTATTTGCTAAATAAAACTGGTCCAACTACTATGGAAAGGTGTGTGGAGGTTCCTCACACTGTTGAGGGGAAAATGACGTCTGCAACAAACTCCACAGATAGGTTTATGGACCCCACCTCAGATCAAAAAGACCCAAGACACTAAGGGCTACCAATCCCTTAATGCCATCATCGAAGAGAGGATTACTGGGGACTGAGGGTGGAACCTATCAGGAGATAAGAAGGTGGAGAAGAGAGAAGGGGACACAAGACACACAGAGAAGACAGGAGGAGAAGGAAGCAGGATGAAGGCCAGAAGAGGCCCAAAGAGCAGAGACTTATAACGAAGCTGCACTGGCCTGGCCTGACTGAAACACATGTGGGGGTCAGATGCGTGGGGAGTTAACTATGACAATGTTCTTCTGGATTTTGATCTTGCTCTTTCACTCTCAGAATTGTCTTGGCTGTTTCTGACCCTTGTGTGTGGGTCCCTGCCGAAAGCTGTTTTAGACTAGTGGCAGGCTTTTGGGACTTGCTTTGGGCCAATCCCGTTTGGGTGGACTTGTACCCACAAGGAGTTGGATAGCATTGGGTGCTTGACTTAGATGCTACATTCTTTGTCTTCTCTGTCTTTTCTAATTGTATTAAAGTCTGGTTTCCACTTAAGGCCCTATATGTTTTATATTGATGCGGCGGATGGCAGAACCCATTTAGAACAGGGCAGGTCTGGGGTTTCAGGGGTCCCCCTCTACTTGCCCTGTAACAAAACTACTAAAAATAGAGCTAACATATGACCCAGCAATTCCACTCCTAGGAATTGACCCAAAGGACACAAAAACATTAATTCAAAGATACTGTTACAGGGCAGGGAGAGGGGCACCCCCGAAACCCCAAACCTGCCCTGTTCTAAATGGGTTCTGCCATCCGCCCCATCAATATAAAACATATAGGGCCTTAAGTGGAAACCAGACTTTAATACAATTAGAAAAGACAGAGGGCCTCCCTGGTGGCACAGCGGTTGAGCGCCGCGCTGTGGAGCTGCCGGCAGCACGCAATGCGAGTTTGACGCCCAGCCGGGGAGAATCCCACATGGTGTGGCAGACCTCTCCTGCCTTGCCCGCTGCTCCCCTCAGCAGTGTATTTCTGATCAGCCTGTTCTGCTCCCCACTCTGTCTCTGGTGAACCCTCTCGCCGCCCCACGTCTCTGGTCTGTACCCCAGCTTGTATGTATAAATAAATCTTTAATAATAAAAAAAAAAAGACAAGACAGAGAAGACAAAGAATGTAGCATTAAGTCAAGTACCCAATGTTAACCAACCCTTCGTGGGTAAAAGTCCACCCAAACGGGATTGGCCCAAAGCAAGTCCCGAAAGCCTGCCACAACTCTGGAACAGCTTTTGGCAAGGACCCACACAATAAGGGTCAGAAACAGCCAGACAATTCTGGGAGGAACCAAAATACCTTTCGGCAGGGACCCATACAAAAGGGTCAGAAACAGTCAGACAATTCTGAGAGAAACAGAACAAAATCAACACAGCCATCATTAACTTCCCCACAGGTCTTTCACCCACATCTATTTCAATCAGTCCAGGCCAGTGCAGCTTCTTTACAAGTCTCTCAGCTCCTCGGCCCTCTTCTGGCTCTCCATCCTTCTTCCATCTTCTCCTGTCTTCTATGTTCTGTTCTGTGTCTCCTCTGTGTGTGTCCTCTCTGTGTGTCCTGTCTCTCTTCTCAAGCTTCTTATATCCTGCTCAGTTCCACCCTACCTTGGGTGGGACAGGGAACCTGGGACACACCTTTTCTCCTGGGGACCAGCCTGTTACAATACCTGCATCCCTATGTTTACTGCAGCACTATTTACAATAGGTAAGATGTGGAAACAACCCAAATGCCCAAAAATAGATGATTGGATCAAGCAAGAAGATGTGGTATATATGGACAATGGAATACTATTCAGCAATCGAAAAAGATAAACTCATGCCATTCACAGCAACATGGATGGAGCCAGAAGAGATCATGCTCAGTGAAATAACACAGAAGGAAAAAGAAAAATATCAAATAGTTTCACTTATAGGAGGAATATCAGGGATCCAAATAAGGGATCAGGGAAACAAAACAAAAACAAAAAACCAGTAGGCAACCATAAATAAGAGACATTCTGTGAGGGAGGGGGAGGAAAAGGGATCAAAACAAGGAAGAGAAGAGCACAAGGGACTATGGTGATGGTTCACAGGTGAACTGGTGGTGGGGATTTTACAGGAATATGCAGTGATGTAAAAGATATAAATAAAAAAACATACATAACCAAACAAAAAATTTGCTGAATAAATTTTATTTTTTTTATTTTTATTTTTTTTTTAAAGATTTATTTATTTATACATACAAGCTGGGGTACAGGCCAGAGGAGTGGGGCGGTGAGAGGGCTCACCAGAGACAGAGTGAGGAGCAGAACAGGCAGATCAGAAATACACTGCTGAGGGGAGCAGCGGGCGAGGCAGGAGAGGTCTGCCGCACCATGTGGGAATCTCCCTGGCCGGGCGTCAAACTTGCATCGCGCGCTGCCGACAGCTCCACAGCGCAGGGCTCAACCGCTGCGCCACCAGGGAGGCCCTGAATAAATTTTAAATGACCCGAGAAAGCTTTTATTTTAAAGAACTTCCTCATGCCTACTCATGTTCTGGATACTGTACTAAAGACAGATATCAGAGGCATACTTCATTCTGTAACAGGGTGGTCCCCAGGAGAAAGGGTGTGCCCAGATTCCCTGTCCGACCCAAGGTAGGGTGGAACTGAGCAAGATATAAGAAGCTGAGAAGAGAGACAGGACACACACACAAAGAGGACACACACAGAGGACACACAGAGGAGACACAGAACACAGACAGAAGACAGGAGGAGACGGAAAAAGGATGGAAAGCCAGAAGAGGCCCAAGGAGCAGAGAGTCTTGTAAAGAAGCTGCTCTGGCCTGGACTGATTGAAAGAGATGTGGGTGAGAGACCCATGGGGAAGTTAACGATGGCTATGTTGATTTTGGTTTTGATTTTGTTCTGTTCTGCTCAGAATTGTCTGACTGTTTCTGACTCTTTCGAATGGGTCCCTGACAAAAGGTATTTTGAGTCTTCTCAGAATTGTCTGTTTCTGACCCTTCCGTATGGGTCCCTACAGAAAGGTATTTTGGTTCCTCCCAGAATTGTCTGGCTGTTTCTGACCCTTATGTGTGGGTCCCTTTTGAGACTTGTTTTGGGCCAATCCCGTTTGGGTGGACTTTTACCCACGAGGAGTTGGATAGCACTGGGTGTTTGACTTAGAAAATATATTTTTTGTCTTTGCCTTTGTCTAATTGTATTAAAGTCTGGTTTCCACAAAAGGCCCTACATGTTTTGTACTGATGCGGCGGATGGCAGAACCCATTTAGATCAGGGCAGGTCTGGGGTTTCTGGGGTGTCTCTCTCCTGCCCTGTAACAATTCCACTGTGTTTCACAGACATTGTATTTTTGATAAGACCTACCCCTGTAACAGGGTGGTCCCAGGAGAAAGGGTGTGTCCCAGGTTCCCTGTCCCACCCAAAGTAGGGTGGAATGGAGCAGGATATGAGAAGATTGAGACACAAGAAGAGAGGACACACACAGAGGAGACACACAGACAGAAGACAGGAGGAGATGGAAGAAGGATGGAAAGCCAGAAGAGGCCCAACGAGCAGAGAGACTTGTAAAGAAGCTGCACTGGCCTGGATGGGTTGAAATAGACGTGGGTGAGAGACCTGTGGGGAGGTTAACGATGGCTGTGTTGATTTTGCTTTTGATTTTGTTCTGTTCCTCTCAGAATTGTCTGACTGTATCTGGCCCTTTTGTATGGGTCCCTGCCGAAAGGTATTTTGGTTTCTCCCAGAATTGTCTGGCTGTTTCTGACCCTTATGTGTGGGTCCCTGCCAAAAGCTGTTCCAGAGTTGTGGCAGGCTTTCGAGACTTGCTTTGGGCCAATCCCGTTTGGATGGACTTGTACCCACAGGAGTTGGATAACATGGGGTGCTTGACTTAGAAAATATATTCTTTTTCTTCTCTGTCTTTTCTAATTGTATTAAAGTCTGGTTTCCACAAAAGGTCCTGTATGTTTTGTATTGATGCGGCGGATGGCTGAACCCATTTAGTACAGGGCAGGTCTGGGGTTTCGGGGGTGTCTCTCTCCCTGCCCTGTAACAGATTTGGCAAGCCAGCGTGGATTTGAGCCATCCGTGGTTAGTCCGCCCCATGGGGAAATTTGGCTTCCCCATGGCACTGGCTACCATAATCGCAAATGTGATTTTTGTTCTCTAGTGTGTTTGTTTCAGATATGTGCGGATTTGCTGTTGAAAAAAAGCTGTCTTGGGCCTTCTGGAAACTCTGTGTCTGTGTGTAATTTGTTTGTAGTCATTTGCTAAGAGTTTTGATTTTTTTTTTTTTAAAGATTTTATTTTTTATTTATACATACAAGTTGGGGTACAGGCCAGAGGCATGGGGCGGCGACAGGGTTCACCAGAGACAGAGCGGGGAGCAGAACAGGCAGATCAGAAATACACTGCTGAGGGGAGCAGCGGGCGAGGCAGGAGAGGTCTGCCGCACCATGTGGGATTCTCCCCGGCCGGGTGTTGAATTCGCGTCGCCGCTGCCGACAGCTCCACAGCGCAGCGCTTAACCGCTGCGCCACCGGGGAGGCCCTTGATTTTTTTTTTTTTTTTTTACAAACATAGAGAGAGATTTATTATAAGGAATTGGTTCAGGTGATTATGGAGACTGACAAATCCCAACATCTTCAGTGTGAGTTGTCAAGCTAGAGACCCAGGAGAGTTGACAGTGTAGTGCCAATCTAACTCTGAAGGCCAGTAGGCTCAAGATCCAGGAAGAGTCGATGTTTCAGTTCAAGTCTGAAGGCAAGAAAAAGCCAGTGTCCCAGTCAGAAGGGTCAGATTTCTTTGGTCTCTTCAGGCCTTCAATAGATTAAATGAGGTACACCCATATATATTTCAATCAGTCTAGGCCAGTGCAGCTTCTTTACAAGTCTCTCTGCTCCTTGGGCCTCTTCTGGCTTTCCATCCTTCTTCCATCTCCTCCTGTCTTCTGTGTCTCTAAGAGTTTTGATTTTGTGGAACTTGTTCTGTGTGGCAGTTTTACTCTAAAGATGGTAGTAAGTTGGACCACGTGGCCAGATCAAAGATGGCGTCTGAAGCCATCTGGTGGGCTTCTCTGAAACTCAGTTTTTTTGTTATTTTGGCTCCTCCTAAGATTTTTGCTGTTTGTGGCATCTTTTTTTTAGTTAAAGTTGATTTGCTGGGATTTTGTGATTTGTTTGTAATCTCTGCCATTTTACTAATCTTATTAGCATGTCTGAAGCCAATAATGGTTCTTTATTGATTTACTTTAACTTTGGTTTTGATTTTGACCACTCCCTGATCTCTGATCACTCCCTAATCTCCTGATCACTCCCTGATCTCTGTTTAAGGGGTTTTTGCAAAGCTGATTAATGGAGCAGTGGTATTTAATTAGCAAATGTATACCTACTTATAAAAAGTCTTCAGCAGTAATTGGTAATTGCTTGTAGCCATGATGGATTCTTGGAGATAACGAGTTTTTGCAAGGTCTGGATCAGAAAAATGGATTTAGTCTGAATCTGAAAGCATTTGCTGCTGTGAATTTTGTCTACATAATTTGTTTTGGGCATGTTTGCCATTTGAATTCTGGATTGTTTGATTGCTAGTGTAAGACAAGATTCTTCAGATTTTTGCTTCCTACTGAGGAAAGTCTGCTGTGGAAAGCACTCTATGTGGTGCATAATGTAACTGTACCAGGTTTTCATACCTGCGTTACTCCCTAGTGTGGGGGAGGTGATGTGTAGTTTGATGTTAAATATGCTCTTTCAGCTTCTGTCCCAGAGTGGCTAACAGAAGTAAGGAGATGGCTCCTTCTAAATGAAAGTTAACTGTTAATATTTTGATTGTGCTCTTTCAGCTTCTGTCCCAGATTGGCTAACAGAAGTAAGAAGATGACTTCTTTTAATTGAAAGTTAACTGCTGATATTTTGATTTTGCTCTTTCAGGTTCTGTTCTAGGATACCCAAGGATTGCATGCTTGATGGCTAACAGAAGATAACTTCTGTTGTTTAAAAGTTAATTGTTAATTTTGCGTTCAACTGCTGTATTGGATACCCCAGGATTGACTACTAATGGGAAGGCTTAAACCCTAAAGTGAACAAGGCTGTATAACTCTTATATGATTAATGAAAAATTTTCTTCCTGTTTCCAAAGTCTTAGGTTTGTAGGATGTCAATTGAAACCTGTGATTTCTGCAAGCAACATTACACAATTTTTTTTTTGACTTTAAGATTCTTTTTTCTGAACCTATAAGAAAAACTGCAGTTGTATAAAATATTCCACGTGGCATAACTAAGGGCTCTGTGTGTCTATATGTTGTATGTCTGTATGTCTTTTCCTTGTGCCTAAATATCTTAGCCTCTAGAGGTTGTAAATTGGTTTAGATGGCGCCTATATAAAAAAAGTAAAACTTTGGCATGCACAAAAAAGTTAACATTGGTTTTCTGAAACTTATAAAAAATGTATGTAAATTGTCAATTTTTGATTGTTTTGCAATATTGTATACTTAAATGATCTGATATCTACAGAAATTGTTTCTGAAAGAAATTGTTTCAAGAAAAAAATCTCAACTGATTCCAATTGATGGAACTTATAACAGTAAAAGAATTTCCAAGGGACTAAATAGACTGTTGGAGATAAACCTGATTTTTGATAAGTTTGTTTAAGTTTTGCTTTGACTCAGTTTTCTTGTTTTGACTAACCAGGATCTGCAGCAATTGTTGCATTTTTTTTTTTAAAGCATGGCTCACTTGTGTTTGCATTTTCTCTCCCCTTGATACCAACATAGTATTAGCAATGGTCATAGTGATCTTTACTACTTATGGTAGAGTATTTTTGCATAATTTCATTTGGGAATTTTGTCTTATAAACTGAAGAAATTGGAATCGTGTTTCGTCATACTGCTTTGATTGGAATTCTTCCAGGAAGTTGAATTTGAACTGAACCAAAAGGAGGAGAACCTGTTCCTTTGTAGGGTTCCAGAGACCTCCAAAGAAGGTGAGGAAGCTTGCCTCCATTGGCAGGACTGGACGACCGGAAAAAGAAAAAAACCCTGGTAACCTCGAAGAGGAAACCCTAGGTGGAGTCTGGTGAGACTGACTTTGTTCCTGGAGCCTGTGTGGACCAGATGTCAAGAGCGCACACTGATCTTAGATGGAATATTCCAACATAGCCAGCTAAACTTGCTGCCCTGTGATTTTGTGCAAAAATAGGAAACTTGTTTGACAGTAGATTCAGATAGCAACATTTTGCTGTAATATTGGATAAAATTGGAGTCAAGGTGGAGAGAACTTGTCTTTACATAAGTTGAACCAATTTAATTTTTTTTCCCGTAATTTTTTATATATTTGCTGCTTTGTTTGGCTAATGCCTCCAGATATTTTCTTCTGTTGACATGGACTGAAACCCTAAGACTGTCTTCTAAGACTATACCCTGAAATCTGTGCCACCACGGATATGGTGGAATGAAAATTAAAAGGGGGGACTGTAACAGGGTGGTCCCAGGAGAAAGGGTGTGTCCCAGGTTCCCTGCCCCACCAAAGTAGGGTGGAACGGAGCAGGATATGAGAAGCTTGAGACACACAGAAGAGAGGACACAGAGGAGACACACAGACAGAAGACAGGAGGAGATGGAAGAAGGATGGAAAGCCAGAAGAGGCCCAACGAGCAGAGAGACTTGTAAAGAAGCTGCACTGGCCTGGACTGGTTGAAACAGACGTGGGTGAGAGACCCGTGGGGAGGTTAACGATGGCTGTGTTGATTTTGGTTTTGATTTTGTTCTGTTCCGCTCAGAATTGTCTGACTGTATCTGACCCTTTTGGATGGGTCCCTGCCAAAAGGTATTTTGGTTTCTCTCAGAATTGTCTGGCTGTTTCTGACCCTTATGTGTGGGTCCCTGCCATAAGCTGTTCTAGACTTGTGGCAGGCTTTCGAGACTTGCTTTGGGCCAATCCCGTTTGGATGGACTTGTACCCACGAGGAGTTGGATAACATGGGGTGCTTGACTTAGAAAATATATTCTTTTTCTTCTCTGTCTTTTCTAATTGTATTAAAGTCTGGTTTCCACAAAAGGTCCTGTATGTTTTGTATTTTTTTTTTTCTGTATGTTTTGTATTGATGCGGCGGATGGCTGAACCCATTTTGTACAGGGCAGGTCTGGGGTTTCAGGGGTGTCTCTCTCCCTGCCCTGTAAACCCCTAACACCAGCAAAAGAATGATGACTTGTTGAAGGCTGGATGACGGTTAGCATTTTTTAGCAATAAAGTACTTTTTAATAATTTAATTAAGCATGCATTTTTTTAAGACATAATACCATTGTACACTTTACAATTCTCCACTACAGTGAAAACATAACTTTCATATGCACTGGGAAACAAAAAAATTCATGTGACTTACTTAACTGTAGTGAGCTGGAATGAACCCACATTATCTCTGAAGTACCTTTGTACCTAACATACTTCCCATGAAACCTGGAAAGATACTTAATGGTGTGCCTCTTTAGCAGATAAAGAAAGAAGTTGGAGAGATGAAGCAACACAGTAATACATGTTGGAATAAGGATCTGAAGCCAAGTCTTAGCTACAAAGCCTTCTTATCTATAAAGACTTCTTATCCATAAAGCATTCTTTCCATATATAAAGCCTTCTTATCTATAAAGCATTCTTATCTATACTATACACAGGTCTAATTCTTTCTGTAGGAACTGAGCTTTTTCCTATGCTGCCATGAAGGACACTAGGGAACTACCAGACACAACGTAGAGTGGAATCAGCCCCATTATAAGGCAGCTCTGGCTTTCATGTCCCTTCAATGTGTGGACAGTGCTGATGACGAGCAGTGCAGGCAGCAGCTCAGGGCACGGGCTTTGGCATCAGAAACATGGGCACTTGAGCTTTGATTTTGCCAATTATAACTTACATGAGCTCAGGCAAGCTACTCAGATTTTCTGGGACTTACTGTCTACCTTAATGTGTACAACAGTACTTATTTTATAATTTGTGGTGAGAATTACACAGGACATTATATTAAAAAATTACCACACACACAAACTTAAAGCAGGGTTTAGAACATAATAAGTACTCAACTAGCTTTAATTAGGACAATGTGAAAACCTGATCTTATAGTTGAACAGGTTATAACTAAGTATTTATTATGTTTGAAACATTGTTTTAAGGTGAATTATTTCAGTGCTTCCCAGCAGTAACAAACAAAGCTGAGGTAAAATGATGATGTGTAGAACCATTGAACACTCACCACAGAATACTCTGATGCCTAAACTCCAGGGCAGTGGTCTGCATTTGACGTTTGGTCCTACGAAAAACCACGTATATCAACCAAGACTTCCAGGCCCGCCGCATCTTCTGCTTTATATCTAGATGCACCAAAGAGATTTTCAAAATGGGGTGGGGAGAGATGTATTACTCTGGTTGTGATAAAAGCTCAAAGCTTCTCTGTACTCATCCCTCCTTAGAGTATCTAAATTCCTCCAGCCTTCAGGTGCCCCCTGCTGGAAAAGTTGCAAAGCTCTGCAAAAATATGGATGCAAGTATATGTGAGGAATGATACAAAAGTGATGACGTTTATAAATCATTTAAAGAATAATCACTGTATTGTATGGTTCAGAATTCCCTTATTTTAAAAGTCCTTAATTTTTTTGAGATCTATGCTGCAATATTTACAGATGAAATAATGTAAATAACACAGGAGGCAGAGAAGTGAGAGGAGATGCAGCTATAACAAAACTGGTGTGCTTGGAAATTGCTGAAGCTGGGGGAGGGGTGCATGAAGGACCATTATTCCTTTAATGCTGCAGAATTAAAAAAAAAATAATTTCCATAATATAAAGTTAAAGAAGAAATGTCATGAAACTTGCTACTTGAGTAGCATGTTGGCACCTCCTACTTCTGGGTTCCACAACTGCAGATACAATCAACCACAAGTCAAAGATACATGCTTGGTGATCAGACTTACAATAGTTGTATCTCTACAAGATGCACTTTTTCCCCTTGTTATTATTCCCTAAACAATACAGCATAACAATTGTTTCTGTAACATTTACATTGTACTGGATAGTATAATGTAGAGATGATTTAAAATATACTGGAGGATGTACGTAGGTTATATGCAAAAACCATGCCATTTTATATATGTGACATAGCATAAGCAGGTTTTGGTATCTGTGGGGGGATCCCGATATCAAGAGTCCCCACAGATAGTGAGGGAAAACTCTAGAATAAGCAAGACAAAAGAAAAGGATACTACCTATATGTGTTTGTATTTGTTTGTGAAACAGACAAAAAAGGATCATCTTTGATCCTTTTTGAGAAGGAAGAACCCACAATGCTGGGTGCGGGGTGACATTTAAAGGACATGACAGAGGAAAGCAGAGGCAAAGATGGAATGATCTGAAAGTGCATATCCAGTGAGGCTATGGAGAAGGGTTATGGGAAGGCATAGCAAGTAAAGACCTAGTATGCCATATTAAGGTCTACCTATGGGATGAATTTCACTTTCATTATGCAAGTCATCACTAATGAAGAAAATTTCTTTTCTTTTTAGAACATGGATAAGAAAATAACATTATGTAATCCATTTTGAGGACATTCTCTAAAATGTGGTCAGAAGGAATACAGCTATACTTTATATTTCATAATTGTTGACAAATCAAGTGAAATTATAAAGGAGAATTTAACCTATACACAAATGTATATAGCAACCTTATTCATAACTGTTTAAAATTGGAAATAACCCAGATGTGCTTCCACCAGTGAATGGATAAACAAACCTTGGGATATCCATATAATGGAATTCTACTCAGCAATCAAAAGGAATGGACTACTAACACACGCAACAGCTAAAAGGATCTCAAATCCATTATCTGAGTAAAAGAAGGCAGGATCAAAAGGATACATACTGCATGACTCCCTTTATGTAACATTCTAGAAAAGAAAAATCTATAGTGATGGAGCACTGATCAATGGGTGCCAGGAGTTGAAGAAAGAGCATTGATGGTGAGGGAATTCTATCTGGAGTGATGGAACTGTTCTGTCTCTTAATTGCGGTGGTAGTTACAGAATTATGCATTTCTCAAAGCTAACAGAACTATACACCAAAGAAAAAAAAAAAAAAAAAAGGGGGGGGGGGGGGAATGTTGCCGTGTGTGAATTAAGAAATTAAACAAAAAAATAACCTAAGTTATTTACCAGTTAAACAATGAAACAATGTGTCTGGGGCTATAACCAAGACAACTGGGTAAGGGCTTCTTATTCTCTGGGAACACATGAAGAGAAGAAGAACCCACAATGCTGGGGGAGAGGTGACATTTAAAGGACCTGACAGAGGAAAGCAGAGGCAAAGATGGAATGATCTGGAAGTGTATATCCAGGGAGGCTATGGAGAAGGGTTATGGGAAGGCACAGCAAGTAAAGACCTGGTATGCAATATTAAGGTGTGTTGACTTTATAAGCAAAGAGGAACCAAATGAATTTTCATGCATAGGAGTGACATGCTCTTACCTGTCTTTCCACTCTTGTTGCTATGTATACAATAAGAAGGAGAAAGTTAAAGCGAGAAGATGAAAGAAGAGTTACGTATAATACTCTGAGAAAGAGATGAGGATTAATCTCAGGAAATGGCAAAGGAAAGATGAGTGCAAGTGATACCATGGAGGGACAGCTTTTAACAGCAGAATTGAATGAGTGATGCCATTCTTTAAGACAAGACATTCCATGGGCCTCCCCAGTGGCGCAGCGGTTAAGCGTTGCGCTGTGGAGCTGTCAGCAGTGGCGATGTGAGTTCGACGCCTGGCTGGATTCGTGAGTTCGAACTCCACATGGTGCGGCAGACCTCTCCTGCCTCGCCCGCTGCTCCCCTCAGCAGTGTATTTCTGATCAGCCTGTTCTGCTCCTCACTCTGTCTCTGGTGAACCCTCTCGCCGCCCCACGCCTCTGGCCTGTGCCCCAGCTTGTATGTATTAAAAAAAAAAAAAAAATCTTAGAAAAAAAAAAAGACATTCCTAAGTAAGGTTTATCATTTCATTAGGAAAAGCAAGAGAACGTGCAGGTCTAACAGGAGGCAAGATGACAGGCTGTTTGTGTGACTTGCTGAGTCTGAGGTGCCTGCACACCCTCACACATGTGGAATGGTTCTAAGACAACTGCTAGTGCAAGCTGCATTATCATGCTGGAACTCAGTGTCTCAGACTCCCATATGGGTTTCTGAACTCAACGCACAGAGGAAGCAGGCACTGACCAAAGCTAAACTGGCCACAAGATCACTAATAGACAACTTGGGCAAAGCAGATCAGAAGGGAGCACTGCAACTTGACACATGACAAGAAGATAGACAACAGTCCCAGGAACCACAGGAGAAACCAGCCAACATGCTGCATCAGCAGAGAAGAACAAACAGTTCACACCAATCATGCTTCGATGAGTGGTAGGTGCCAAAACTACGGCCCCTACCACCAAAGTGTACACCCAGTGAGGCTGTAGATATTGCTCTCCTATGGTCACTGCAGCACTATTTACAACAGTCAAGTTATAGAAACAACCTAAATACCCATCAACAGAGCAGTGGATTAAGAAGATGTGGTACATATACACAATGGAATACTACTCAGCTATAAAAAGATGACCTCTTGCCATTTGCAAGAATATGGATGGAACTAAAAGGGATTATGCTAACTAAAATAAGTCAGAAGGAGGAAAATACCAGATAATTTCACTTATATCTGGAACACAGAGTGAAAAAAAAAAAACAACCCAAAGGAACTGACAAAGCTAAACCAAAATAAACCTTAGAAATATGATTGCAGATTTAAGGCTACTAGAGGGTAAGGGTTGGTGGGAACAAAGAGGGGTGTGGGGATCCAATGGCCCAGAGTAAAGGACATAGGTGCGTCAGTGGTGGCATGGTATGGTAGCATACATCTGAGGAGATGTAAATCTATTCCCCTAGATCATATAGTGTTGTAAACCAGTATTACCTCAAAAAACATATATATATGTATAACATTGTGGGGATGGCAAACTACTGAGATAGTCAAAAGATCAGTATTTGCCAGGGATTGAAGTGGAGGAAGTATAGGGTCTGCATTGAATAGGCAGAGCACAGAGGATTTTCAATGCAGAGAGAATACTGTGTTTGATGCCACAATGATGAGTACCTGCCACAGAATATACAATGCCAACAGTGAATCCTAATGTAAACTAAAGACTTTGGATGACTGTGATGTGACAATGTAGGTAGATCAATTGTTCACAACTGTACCAGTGTGGGGGAGTGTTGATTAAATGGAGGCTATGGGTGCGTGGGGGCAGACGGTATATGGATAATTGCTGTACCTTCCCTTAATGCTACTGTGAACCTAAAACTGCTCTAAAACAAGTTTTAATAGGGTCCTCCCTGGTGGCCTAGAGGTTACATCTCAGTATCGGAGTTTAATATCTGACCAGGGAATTAACCCACATGGTGCAGCAGACCTCTCCTATCTTGCCCGCTGCTCCCCTCAGCAGTGTGTTTCAATGGATCTGCCTGTTCTGCTCCCCACTGTCTCCGGTGAATCCTCCCACTACCCCACACCTCTGGCCTACACCCACTTTTCTATAAATAAATAAATAAATAAATAAATAAATAAATAAATAAATCTTTTTTAAAAATCTTTAAAAATAAAATAAAATAAAATAAGCCCTAATAAAAAAATAAGGTTAATGTGGGCAATTTCTCTAGACATGTACTTCTTTTTCTCACCATAATTCTCAGCCCTCAGGTACTTGTTTCTCATCTCATGCTGCTGACGCACATAGGACTTCCAGGCTTGGAACATCAGGTTGTACAAGTAATATCTGAGAAGCCAAAAAACAAATGGCATTTCTTTAAAGCAGAACAACTTCTAGTCCTACACACCCAGTTCACTGTACATGCAGGAGAAACTAACATGGATGTCCTGACACAAAAAAGCCGTATCTACACCCTAAGTTAAAATTTTCTTTCCAATAATCATGGTGAAACTTAATCTCCATATCTCATGGCATCATTGAGGAA
This sequence comes from Scalopus aquaticus, assembly GCA_004024925.1. Classification (NCBI taxonomy): domain Eukaryota; kingdom Metazoa; phylum Chordata; class Mammalia; order Eulipotyphla; family Talpidae; genus Scalopus; species Scalopus aquaticus. The sequence continues at coordinate 19,244 of PVIJ01019152.1, forward strand.
AAAAAAGCTCAACTTCTCCAAGAATAACTCTTGGAATGACAATCGTAATCATTCACACTATATAATGCCTCACACTGCTCCTCTGCCCTAAACCACAGTGATGTCTCTTCCTGTGTCTATTCCTTTTTGATACACACACTATACACATTAAGAGCCCAAGTCCCTCCACATTTTCACTATCCCACACCTATGACTTGATTTCACACTCTGTCAGCTTATTAGAACTATTCAGTTATGTCTGTATTTTATCTGAATATCCATAAATCAGAAAACCTGCCCAAAGAACCTAACTAAAATTAGAGTGAATCCATTTTAAAGACACAAAGAATGTATTTTTTATTTTTAAAAAGATCTAAAAATTGGGCCTCCCTGGTGGTGCAGCGGATAAGTGCTGCACTGTGGAGCTGTCGGCAGCAGTGAGACGAGTTCAATGCCCGGCTGGGAAGATTCCCACATGGCCCTGCAGACCTCTCATGCCTCACCCGCTGCTCCCCTCAGCAGTGTATTTCTGTCAACCTGCTTGTTCTGCTCCCCACTCTGTCTCTGGTGAACCTTATCACCTGCCCACGCCTCTGGCCTGTACCCCAGCTTGTATGCATAAATAAATAAATCTTTAAAAAAAAAATCTAAAAATTAATATTTGAAATAATTCCCAATTTTCCCTCTACTTGTCACTGCAAATTCTTTTTTTTTTTTAAAGATTTATTTATTTTTTTATTTTATACATACAAGTTGGGGTACAGGCCAGAGGCATGGGGCAGCAAGAGGGTTCACCAGAGACAGAGCAGGTAGCAGAACAGGCAGATCAGAAATACACTGCTGAGGGGAGCAGCGGGCAAGGCAGGAGAGGTCTGCCACGCCATGTGGGATTCTCCCCGGCCGGGCATCGAACTCGTGTCGCCGCTGCCAACAGCTCCACAGCGCAGCGCTCAACCGCTGTGCCACCGGGGAGGCCCTGTCACTGCAAATTCTAATGTCAAGGATTAAGAGTTTTCTTTCCTTCCATTTCTATTTTCTTTACATATACCTACACATTTATAGAAACATATATACATACTGGGTATATACTTTCTCCCCTAATCAATATAAATTAAGGTAACTTGAAACATGCCAATAAGTAATTATTTGATAATAGTTATCTGTTAAAAAAAAAACACCATGAAAACTGACCTGTAGTGACAGTCAGCTCTAATGCAGAGTTTCCATTCTCGATGGAAAACCCACCACTCTTCTTTCCATTCTTCAAAGACTTTCCGTAGAATTCTTTGTTCATAGTAAAACCTAGGGCAGTGAAAAAAAAAAAAGCAGAGACAGATGATGACATTAGCACTGCTGTTACAAAATGATAGTTTCATATTGTCTTGGCTTTCTCATAGAAAGGTGTGGTCCATTTGTTTGGTAACATCAAATAAAAGTTTTTTAGGTCAAGGGCCTCCCTGATGGCGCAAAGGTTTAAGTCTCAGCACTATGAAGCTATCCCCAGCCATTGCAACATGAATTTGATCCCCGGCCATGGAGCTAACCCACATGGCACAATAGACCTCTCCCATCTCACCCACTGCTCTCCTCAGCAGTGTAATTCAGTAGATATGCTCCCCACTCTTTCTTTGGTAAATCCTCTCACTCCTTGCACCTCTGGCCTATATCCCAGTTCTTGGATGCATAAAAAAAAAAATCTTTAAAAAAAAAAACCAAGTTTTTTAGGTCTAACCCTTAGAGATAGGTAAACTAGAAATGATGTTTTAAAATGTTGTACTACAGATATTACTAATTAAAGATGCTAAAGTGAAATAAAAATCTTACTTTTCACATGCCATAAGTTGAGAATTATCATTCCCATTTTTTTCATTCATAGGACTAAAACTTATTTTTGATTAGTAAAAAGTAACAGCTACACTTTCACTTACATACACAGGAAGCAGAAAATTATAAAATAAGCAAATGCCTAGTGGTATTCCTAGTACTTAACAGAAACAAACCACATTCGTTTAACTGAAATCTGGCTAATAAGGTTGTAACAACAGCAAAAGAAAACGAGAGCAAATAAAGAGGGGGAAAGGGAATAAGAAAATAGAAGAACAATGACAGACTGTTGATGTTAACAAGACCCGATCAAGGTGACTGAGAAGAACACTGGTTCTATCAGTCTCTTTGAATTTCTTTTCATGGTTCCACAGGCTACTAATACATACCTCCTATGTCCCATTCAGTTTTTAAAACCTGGTCTGCAAAGATATACGTAAGAAAGGTCATCTCACCGTTGTTCTTAATTTTTTTTTTTTAAAGATTTTATTTATTTATACAAACAAGCTGGGGTACAGGCCAGAGGCTTGGGGCGGCGAGAGGGTTCACCAGAGACGGAGCGGGGAGCAGAACAGGCAGATCAGAAGTACACTGCTGAGGGGAGCAGCGGGCGAGGCAGGAGAGGTCTGCCGCGCCATGTGGGATTCTCCCTGGCCGGGCGTCGAACTCGCGTCGCCGCTGCCGACAGCTCCACAGCGCAGCGCTTAACCGCTGCGCCACCGGGGAGGCCCCTGTTCTTAATTTTTTTTTAAAGACACTTAAACACAGCTCCAAAAACATACCCAGAAGCATAGGTTGAAAAGTAGGAATGGCTTGTAAACCAACCATGGATGTGTACAGAAACAAAATCATTTGCCACATGCCAGGTTTTATGAAATTATTATTTTTTTTAAAGATTTATTTATTTATGCATACAAGCCGGGGTACAAGCATGGGGAGGCGAGAGGGTTCACCAGAGACAGAGTGGTGAGCAGAACAGGCAGATTGTCGGAAATACACTGCTGAGGGCGAGGCAGGAGAGGTCTGCCACACCATGTGGGAATCTCCCCGGCCGGACAATTAACCTGCATCGCCGCTGCCAACAGCTCCACAGCGCAGCCCCCAACCGCCACGCCACCAGGGAGGCCCTATAAAATTATTTATGATTATAAAACTGGAGGTAATATTTAAAGGGAAAAGGGTATTTAAAATTAAAGTTGCAAGAAAACCGAACGAACCTACATCCGGAAGAAAATTGCTAAAATTCATGATGGAGGCACGTTTGGGCCAAAAACATACCCACAAAAGATAGCTGTACGCAAGGAAAAAAAAAAAAACCAAACTTATCAAGACTGGAGACATAAAGATTATGCCACGTGGGGCCTCCCTAGTGGCGCAACGGGTTAAGCACATCACTATGAAGCTCTTCAGAGCCACTGCAGCATGAGTTCAATATCCAGCCAGGGAGATTCCCACATGGCGCAGCAGACCTCTCCTGCTTCGCCCACTGCTCCCCTTGGCAGTATACTTCAGTTGATTTGCCTGTTCTGCTCCCTACTCTGTCTCTGGTGAATTCTCTCATCACTCCACATCTCTGACCTGCACCTCAGCTTGTATGCATAAATAAATAAAATCTTAAAAAAAAAAAGCTTATGACACGTGTCCTGCAGACCTAATGCACTTAGGGTGACCAACTCAAGTTACCTCGGGCTGGTCAACCATGGATGTACCATGGTCAACCACGTTGGGTGCCAAACTATTACAGGGCAGCTACGATATAAAATGGGGTGCTTGGGGCCTCCCCGGTGGCGCAGCGGTTAAGCGCTGCTCTGTGGAGCTGTCGGCAGTGGCGACGCGAGTTCGACGCCCGGCCGGGGAGAATCCCACATGGCGCAGCAGACCTCTCCTGCCTTGCCCGCTGCTCCCCTCAGCAGTGTATTTCTGATCTGCCTGTTCTGCTACCCGCTCCGTCTCTGGTGAGCCCTCTTGCTGCCCCACACCTCTGGCCTGTACCCCAGCTTGTATGTATAAATAAAAAAAAAAAAAACCTTAAAAAAAATAAATAAATAAAATGGGGTGCTTGACTGTGGGTCCTCACCCGTGCGCTTAAAAGGGACTTATAATAAGACTCAATTGTAGGCACACACAATAAAATTAATAAAGGGTTTATTTACAAAAGGAGGGGAAATAAAAGACAACTCAAGAAAAAAAAAGAATAAATTGGTGAATGTGTCCTACCAGTTCTGCTGAGCTAGTATCCCAATGGTGCACCAAAGCCCAGCAAACCGCCAAAGAGAGCGACCTTTCCTTTCACAAATCCCACTTAAAATAACAAATACACTTCAAAAGGTATATACCCATGATAAGAGAATAGGAACGATGATGATGGACAAGAGATGTCAACAAATTCAGATGCTGGAAAGCAGGCAGGGGAGTAGCAACTGAGAACTAAGTGTCCTGTGATGGGAGAGTCAGGAACCAACCAGCTGGGGGCACCAGATGGAATGTTTCAGAAAGGCACGGGAATGAAAAGCCATCAGGATGGGGGAACCCTGAATGGAGAGGAAAACAAGGTTTACAGGAAGCAGCAAGGTCCCAGACACTGTATTCACCAAAGGAGAGACTCAGGTTTATCTCTGGAGAGGACGAACCAGAGGGGTACAAGACTCTAGAATCTGAGGGAAACCTCTGGAAAGAGTCTGAGACCAAGAATCTACATACTGAACAATGAGACCCACATTCGCTCCCCTCTGCTTGAAATCAAACATCTAACCCCTGCCACCCCAACCTACCCTATCCTAGAAAGAATGAGGGCTATTCCTCTCCTCTGGGAAAAACTGATCAACTGAAGGAAAAGGGAGTACAGACAGTGGCAGCTGGAGGTCCCCCAGTGAAATTGTCTGGTCTCTGCCGCAAAAGCCTAAAATGCAGCCCTCAATATCCAAGTCTGTATGCATGCATCTGAAAACTTATAAAATTAATGTTTTAATGCATAACTCAGCAAGAGGAACAGACAATGAAAGGGTTTATCACATGAGACAGTGAACAAAAGAACACATACAAAGGCACCCAGAAGGCAGAATGATCAGACAAAAACCTTAAAAACAAATCACGATGTTAACTTCAAAAAATCATAGGCCTATTATTTTGAGTAGTTTTAGGCCTATGATTTTTTGAAGTTAACATTCAGTGAAATAAGCCAGAAAGAAAAAGAAAAATATCGAATGGTTTCACTTATAACAGGACTATAGGGAGGCCGGGTGGGAGAGAGACACTCAGCGGGGG
>PVIJ01019153.1:0-24309 GCA_004024925.1 Scalopus aquaticus
GGCGCGGCGAGAGGAGGGGCTGGGACCCAAGCGGCAGGTGCCGGGGCGGGGTCGGGGTGGGGGTGGGGGAGGCGACGATTGGGCGGGGACAGGAACTGGGGCGTAGGGGCTGGGCGGGTCCCGCCGGCCTCGCGGGAGGGTCTGAGCTGCGGGGTCGGGTCTGCCCCCGGCCCGGGTTCCGCGCCGCGCTCTGCGTGTGCTTGTGTGCGCGCGCGGTGCCTGTGCCCGCGAGGGCTGCGCCTGCGGCGCCGGCAGCGTGCTAGGGGTACACGCCCCCCAGGTGGGGAGAGCACGGGCCGGGTGCAGAGGGCGAGCCCAGGAACGGCCCGGTGCACCCCAGGAATGGACAGCGGCACGGCACGCGCCCGCTCGCCCCAACTCCCTTCCAGGCGAGAGGGTCATGCAAACGAGCTCCCTGTCACCGGCGTTATGCAAATATGCTCCGGCTCCCGCGCGGTCCCGCGAGCCTGGCGCGCCCCCCAGAGGCCGCCCTGGGAAGTCGGGGCCGTGACGTCACTGCGGGCGGGCGCGCGACCCACCTGGGCCTCGGATCCCGCGTCCTCCCCCGACGCCGCTTCCCTAAGCCCCGGCGGGGACAGCAAGGGCTTCGGCATCGAGGGCTCGTGGGCGCCAGGGGCCGTGCCCCGTCCCCAGGGCCACGCCCACCGCGTTCGCTCCCAGCACCCCCACTCCGCCCCCACAGTCCTCTCAGAGGGACCCCAGCCCAAAGCACGCCCAGATCGCAGGCTCCGACCCTCGGCCGTCCCCCGCCCTCGGAGGGGCAGGGCCGCCTTCCCCTTGGGGTCCAGCCACAGCCGGGCAGCCCCCCAGCTGAAGGCTTGATGGCGGCGCCTGCGGCCACACCCCATCTCCGTCCAGGGACTGCGGACAGGCCGCGTTCACGACCCCACCACATGCTGGCAGCCAGTGGGGCCGGCGGGGTCCGCGCTTGCGCCAGCATCTGCCTGGTCGCCCGGCCACTCGCGCCCGGGGCCAGCTCCCGGCAGGTCCCCCGATGCAGCCCCTGCTCGGCCGCCCACGCCCAGGCTCCGGGCGCGGCCAGGACAGGGAGCACCGGGCAGGGCTGACCTTTGTCTCGGCTGGGCGGGGTGGCCAGAGCCCAGCACTTGGGGTGAGCAGCCAGGCCACATCCTGCTCTTGGCTGCAGCCCCCCAGGGTGCCACCTGGACACCGGCCTGCCACAGGCCCTCTGCTGCTGCCTGGGGCCTCCGGGCTTGGCAGGGCTGAGGGACAAGGCATGGCGGTGACCCCCACTGCAGAGTCCCACAGGTGGACGGCGGTGGGGAGGTGCGGGCGCCCCACGCACAGACTGGGGGTCTGTCCTGCGGGCCTTGGAGGGGGCCTGGCCCACCGGGCGTGACCTGGGGGAAGAAAGCTGCAGGCAGCCTGGTCGGAGCTCAGCCCAGCCGGCCTGAGTGCCCAGGGGCTGGACGCCTGCGGAGACAAAGGGCCATTGAGGCCCAGCCCCAGCCGGGAGCTCAGGCTCCAGAGCTATTTTGGGATCTTCAGACTCAAAATCCTTGAGCCCTGAGCAGCCTACGCAGGCCGGCCCTGAGGCCACTCGCCCCGCTGCGGTGCTCTCTGGGCTCCCACATGGCACGTGGCTGCACACCCACCGCACGCCGGTGCACACCCCTGCAGATGCCCACCGCATGCCGGTGCACACCTGTGCACGCCCCCCGCTCGCTGGTGCACATCTGCGCACGCCCACCGCACCCCGGTGCACACCCGCGCACACCCACCGCATGCCGGTACACACCCGTGCACGCCCACTGTATGCCGGTGCACACCCCTGCAGATGCCCACCACATGCCGGTGCACACCTGTGCATGCCCACCGCATGCCGGTGCACATCTGCGCACGCCCACCGCACCCCGGTGCACACCCGCGCACACCCACCGCATGCCGGTGCACACCTGTGCACGCCCCCCGCTCGCTGGTGCACATCTGCGCACGCCCACCGCACCCCGGTGCACACCTGTGCACGCCCCCCGCTCGCTGGTGCACATCTGCGCACGCCCACCGCACCCGGGTGCACACCCGCGCACACCCACCGCATGCCGGTGCACACCCGCGCACGCCCCCCGCTCGCTGGTGCACATCTGCGCACACCCACCGCACCCCGGTGCACACCCGTGCACGCCCACTGTATGCCGGTGCACACCCCTGTAGATGCCCACCGCATGCCAGTGCACACCCGCGCACACCCACTGCACACCAGTGGGCAAGCATGCACACTCCCACCCACTCAACTGCACAGACACTGTCACACACTACCCCGTGCACACACTGGACAGCGAGTGTGCCCAATCACGGGCGTGCTGGGCACCTCCAGGAACTTCTCCGTACAGCCAGGGTGGGGGATGGGGTCCGCACCGCAGGCCCTTTCTCATGCAAATGACGCCTCCCGCCGCAGAGCTGAGGTCCGACTGCCCAGAAAGGGGAGGTGGGGCGGCTCACCGCGCACGCGTGAGGCCCTCTGATGGGGGCCACCAGCCAGGCCGGCGCGCCCGCTGCGGCCCTAGCCCGAGTCCCTCTGCCTGCGCCCCCACGTGGCGCCGGCACCTCTCGGGTGGAACGGCCACCGGCCCGGAGCCACAGGTGTCCGTCTCCTGGCGGGGGAGGGAAGAAGGCAGGAGGCCCGGCCTAGGCCTCTGCTCAGGCTCAGGCTCCCGCCCCTCCCCAGCTCAGCGGACAATGCTCTCCTGGGCCCCGGCTCTGGGGGAGGCGGCTTCAGGTCCAGGCCCCAGGTTGCCGCCGCAGGTGAGGCCGGGAGGTGCCCAGGCCGAGCCCGGGCAGTTCGCCCACCCACGCAGACACCAGGCCAGGGCCCACACTTTCAGGCCCTGCGCGCTCAGGCGGGGGGGATTCAGGGGTGCGGCCGGCTCAGGCCCCATCCACGCCCCGCCGCCCCCCCACCCCCAGCCCCGCCCCGCCGGGCAGGTCAGGCCCACGCGGGACAAGCAGCCGCCTTCGGGAAGGTCGCGGGGCCGAGGGTGATGCCAGCCCAGACCTGGAGGTGGGCGCGCCGGGCTGGACAGGACCTCAGGGCAGGACGGTGAGGCCGCGGTGAGCCCCTCCCGGCCGGGCACTGCGGCCATGGGGCGCGCACCGCAGGGGGAGCCCCTCACCGCCAGGACCCCCTGCAGCACCAAACCCACCGCCTTCAGCCCTTTCCTGGAGAATGATGCTGGGGCCGGGCGGGCGGGAGGCAGAGGGGTGCCCGCGGCGGGGGTGCGCAGGCTGGGCGTGGGCGCCGGAGGCCAGAGCGGAGCGGGCGCTCGGGAGGACACAGGAGGCTCCGAAGGCGGCTGGGGCGGGGGCCACGGGGGCAGCTGAGCCGCCCCCCGCAGGCCCCAGCTGCTGAAGCGCTGGCCGACCCTCCCCCACCTTCCCACCTGGCTGACTCGGAGCGCAGCCTGGCGAGGTCGGTGCTCCCTGCTCCCGCGGACAGGCAGCGGCGCAGGGCAGGCCGAGGGCGGCCTCAGCAGGCCACCAGCCCGCCTCTGTCCCTGTCCTGCCACCCCCGCCGGCCCCTCGGGCCCAGCAGGCGCACCCAAGGCCGGAGTGGTCCCAGGGATGCCCCTCCTGCCCACAGTCCCGCCTGGAGGAGCTGCCCTGGCCTCCCTGGGGGCGAGCCTGCGGGAGCACCGGCCCAGGGCCAGCCTGGAGCACCTTGGACTGGGTGGACACGCGCTGGCCAACGGCCCACACGAGGACAGAGACCGAGCCCCTGGGACTCGCAGCCCATGCGCTCCCCCAGGCCGAGCCAGGCCCCCAGACCCGCGGGTCCCAGGCTGCCGGCACGCAGGAGCAGGGGTGGGGGCGGGCGGGCAGGCGGGCGCACAGCTGGAAACAGCTGGCTTGGGCCTCCCCGCTCCCACGCTCCCTTCCCAGGCCCAGCCTCCGCGCCCGGCGGGGGGCCTTCCTCAGAAGGCTCTCAGGATCCGGAAGGGTCCGGGGCCTGGCGGGGCCCAGCTGAGGGTCTCCTGCCCTGGGGGCCCGTCAGCCCCGAGCCCCCTCCTCATCTGGGGCGGCCCCCCAGCCGGGCTGACGCGGAGCCTTGGCTCCCCAACCCTGGGTCGGGGGCCTCGGCCAGGCAGGGGCTTAGCATCCGCCAGCCCCCACCCCCGGCCTCTGGGCCCTGGGCCTGCACTGGGGCCCACCGGCGGGGCCCTTTCCCGGTGGGCCCATCCGAAGCGGCACCGGGGGCCTCCGCCGCCCGCTCAGAGCCGCGGTCCGCGCCCTGCGGCTGAAGCTGGAGACCGGAGCAGCCCTGCCGGGCAGAGGCGGCAGCTGTCCCTTCCCGTCTGCAGGGGAGGGTGGGGGCGGGGCGGGGTCTGGGAAAGCCAGGACCTGCTTCCGTACACACAGCCCGCCTGGAGAGAGGCCCCCAGACTGGCCGGCTGGGGGCCGCGGGGGGCAGCCTCCAGCCTGGGCCTGCGGGGAGGGGCGAGATCCAGTCTAGACAGCACGTGGGGAGACCAGACCAGGAAGAAGCCGCCTCCCTTCAGGAGGGAGAAATGTGGGGGGAGTAGGGCAGGCTCTGCGGAATTGGGGGCGCAGACGCTAAGTGCAATACCAGAGGGGGGCAGCCCAGAAACCGCCCAGGCACCCTAAACTCGGGAAAACCAGCCCCACCCACACCCGGCTCCCACCTGCAGGGCTGGACACACGGGCCCCAGCCTGAGCCCAGGGCGCCGTCCGGGACGCCAGGCAGGCCCCGAGGGGAGTGCTTGGCTGGTCCGGCCAGGCCAGGGAGGTAGCCGCCAGGACCCCCGGCTTCAGGGCTGGGCAGGGCCAGCTGGGCCAGCTCCAGAAGCACCGCGACCCTATCAGGGTGCCAGGCCCTCGCGGCACAGACAACACTTCCTTTCTCTGCTCCTGCCGCCCAGTGGGCAGGGAGGGGCCCCACTGGCCTTCAGCCAGACCTGTGTCCCTCCTGGGGGCTTCAGGGGAGGCCCTCGGGCTCCTCCTTCACGAGTGGGGGTGGGCGTGTGGGGGCCGAGCCGAGGGGGCAGGCTGACCAGGGCTGGGCAGTGCCGGCCTGGCTGCCCCTGGGCAGGCTCCCAGGCGAGGGTGGTGGCCAGGACTGCAAGAGGCCAGGCCCTTCTGGACAATGCAGGGTGGGGGTCTCCGTCCAGAAGAGGCCACCCCCAGCGCCTGCCTCCCTGGCCCAAAGGTGGCGGAGGGCGGAACACATACCTGGCTCAGCTATGCCAGGAATGTGGCTCCCCAGGCCGATGGAGGAGGGGCCTCCCGGGCTGGAGGCTGAGGAGGGCTGGGGGCTGCCCACGGCCTGCAGGCCCAGGGGGACCCGCGGAGCACCCCAGCCCCAGTGGGTCCAGGCACAGGCCAGCGGGGGCTGCCGGTCACTGCCCACCCAGCACCTGCCAGGAGGTCGGGTGGCCTGGGGCAGAGGCGTGCCAGGGCAGGCTGGAGCCATGGCAGTGACCCCCAGCCTGTCTGGACGTACAGCTCGGGGCCCTGGGCACGTGGGCGGGGTCCGCTTAGCCAAACCCTGTCCCCTCCTTATGGCCAGGCTGGGCTCTGGGGCGGAGCCCCGCAGGAGGAGGACCCGCCTCTCACCACTGGGCTTGGAAAGGGGCAGCCAGGAGCCTCGTCCCTCGGGCCTCAGGGAGTGGCCCCGTGGCCCCCGTCCTCTGGGACGCCCCGCCCAGGCCTGCTCAGCCCTCCCCCAGGACGCCCTGGTGCGTCCAAAGCAGGGACCATGTCACCTGGCTGAGAACATCCGGCCCCGCCCGCCCCTCCACCCGCCCGGTCCCGGCCAGCGTGGCCCCCATCCTCAAGGCCCTGGGCGGGCCCAGGACGCTCCGCCGCCTTGCTGGGCACCCTGGCTGCGACCACCCCTGAGATAGCCCAGCATGCTGGCTGCCCAGGGCAGGCCACGGCACGTGGCCCCAGCCACCCCTCCAAGACCCCTCGCCGCCCGGCCGTGCGGCTGGCGCCCTGCCCAGGGTGGCCCTCTGACCGATCGGAGGACCTCGAGCTGAGTCACGGCCCGCCCCGACCCGCCCCACCCCGCGCGGAGTTAATGATCGGCCTCCCGGTTCCCAGCGGACAGCGACTTTCTGCGCCCGGTGCCGCCGGGGGTGGTGGGTGCCAGCGCTGGCAGCCCGCCCCGCTCCGCGCTGCGCATCTCCCGCCCGAGCGCCCAGAGCGGGACCCTCTGCAGTCGGCCGGGCTTCCCGGGCCCTCCGCTCGGGCGGCCTCAGGGCAGGGCCAGCGGACGGCGCCCAGGCTCGGGGGTCCTGTCCCGCCCCCCGGCAGGGGGCCGGCAGGGCGGGTGGGGACCTGCCGGTCGCAGGGCAGCGGAGGGGCGGGCTGCCTCCCTGGGATGGAGACTCAGGCCCTCCCCGCCCTGGAGGAAATCGCCCCCCACGGCCCTTCCCAGGCATCCTAAGGGGACAGACAGGATGTAGGGGCGACGACAGCTCCTACGTTATCCACCAGACTCCCCAAGCGAGTCGCTCCGCCCCTCGCGGCCGTCGGGCAGCCTGGCTTGTCCGTCCTCCCAGTGCGGGGCCCCGGTAACTTAGGACAGCCGCGTGGGCACGGCTGGCCGGAAACTGTTCTTCACCTCGATTAAGGAACCCCAGAGCCCTCAAAATCCTATAAACACCCAGGAGTGACTGGTCTCTTGGAACACACAAGGGGGCAGCCCCCCCAATTCCTACGCCCCATCCCTAGGGGACACTCGACATCTGGGCCCCATCTAGACAGATGTCTGGGCTCCTGCAGGCGCGAACAGCTGGCCTTCCTTCACCTGGCGAAGGTGAGACCCTGCCCAGGTCTCACCTCTCCCTGGAAGGGGCTGGGACAGGGCTGCACAGCGGAGGGGTGGAGCTGTGGTGGGGCTGTCCCTTGGCAGGGCCCCAAGATGCGGGGCCCGGCAGGTCGGGGAGCACTGCAGTCTGGGACTGGAGCAGGCCTCGAGGTGGCCGGGGCCTTGGGAAGCTGGGAAGGCCATCGGCCTGCCCTCCCCACCCCCTTCTCTGCCTGCCGCCCCTGCCCTCCCCGCGGTGTTCCCCCCAACATCCCTGAAATGCTCCCCCACTTTCCCCATAATGCTCCCCTGCCTCCCTGCAGTGCTCCCCCACCTTGCCCACGGTGCGCCCATCTTCTCGGCGTGCCCCCGCCTTCCCTGCGGTGCCCCCACCTTGCACGCAGTGTTCCACCTCTTCCAGGTTCCTCAGGGTGATGCGCAGGAGGCTGGAGTTGAGCATCAGCTCGTTCTTGCGGACGGGCCACAGGTATGGGGGGGCAGGGTTCACAAAGAAGATCCTGGTGTCCCCAGTGGACACTTGGTTGTCACAGATGAGGGGGTCTCCGAAGCCGCCGATCACCACCTTGTTCCCGCCGTCCAGCAGGCTCTCCTGGGTCACCACGTCCTTGCCCTTCAGGTAGCGCCAGACCCGGACCTGGGTGACAGGGGTAGGGGTCATTGGGGAGCGGGCCGTGGGGCCAGAGGCCAGCAGACAGGGCCCGGCCTGCTCTTGTCCTGCTTCTGCGCTCGGGCCCGACACGCACAGCAGGCCCCGACCCTGGGCAGAGGGGGCGGCAGGGCGGCCACGACACCTCTCAGCACTGGCCCTGCCCAGGTCTCACTGGCCACTCTGAGTCCAGTGCCGTCCATCCCAGCCTGGGAGCACAGGAAGGGCCCTTCCTGGCCCGGGGTGCCAGGGCCTTCCGCCCCTGCTCTCCCCACCTGCACCCCCATCAGGAACAGCGACGTGGACGCTGGGGTCCCGGCCAGGGCGGCTCCTCGCAGCCCCGTGGGTGGGCTGACGCCGGAGGCGAGAGCCCCTCCCCCAGGCTCCGGCCGTGCAGTCGGCAAAGGCTTCGAGCCGCAAAGTCAAGTTTGGGCAGCGCAGGGCGGCCCCACCCGCAGCTCCACTGCAGGCCCGAGGTGCCTGCCGGAGGAGCCAGCCCCCGCCCACACCAGCCGCGCAGCGGGCGGGGGCTGCGCCCCAGACCTGTCCTGGGCCTTATTCGAGTCGCTGACCTTTCCTGCAGGAGCTGGGGCCAGTCCTTCTGGACTGAGGGGTGGAAGACAAGCCAAAGGGGGTGGTCCACCTGTCCATCCTGTCCTGTCCCTGCTGGCCCGCAGGGACCCCTGGGGGGTGGGGTGGGGGTGCCTGGCCCAGCCCCCCATCGATGCAGCTGGACGGAGGAGGGCGACCAGCGGGAGGGCAACGCACTCCACCCCCCACCCAGCCACACCCAGGAGCAGAGGGAGGAAGTCGGGAAAATCCTGCAGGGCCTTGGCACCGCGCCCCGCAGGGGGAGGGGCCGCGGGGATCCCAGCTGCGGTCGCAGGCCATCTGAAAGACGCCCCCTCCCCCATCCCCACCGAGGGGCGGCTCCAGGGCCAGGAGGGCCAGAGGGTGCCCTCCATCAGGGCCCCCAGATTTCGTCCCGCCAACAGACTGTGGGGAAACCCCATCACACCCACCCCGGGGCTCCCAGGTCCAGCTGAAGGAGAAGTGGCCGGCACCCCCACGTCTGCGGGAGACCCCCTTCCCCAGGGGGGTGCGAGGCACCTGCCCTACACCCCCACAACGAGGCCAGGACCTCCCGCCCACCTCTCTGCCCCTGCGCACGCGTCAGGCCGCGACCCGGGACAGCAGGGCTGGGAGATGGAGCTGCGCCCCGCTCCCGGCAGCCTGGGGGAGGGGCCGCGCCCCGCGGGGCGAGCCCCCACTCCACCCCAGCGAAGGCTCCCTTCCCTCCTCCCTCTCGCTCTTCTTGGCGGGCGCGGGGGTGTGGTGGTCACACATGGGGTGCACTTGTTTCAGCAAGGGGGTGGGCTGGGGCCGGCGGGGTCCCCGGCCCGGGCACCGCGGTAGGCTGAGCTCCCGCAGGAACTTTCCCTGGCGCGCTCCGGAGCTGTCCCGACCCGCGCCCCACCCGGGGGTCGGCGGTCGCCAAGGGAGCGGGAGCGGGAGACGCAGAGCATCCGGGCTCGTTCCCACGGCCTGGGGTGGGGGGTCTCAGCGGGGTGGCCGGCGGCGCGAGGGGCGGGCTCCGGGCTGGGGCGGGCTCGCGGGCAGGAGGCCCCAGCCCGGCTGCCTGCAGGCCGGGGCAGGGTCCCGGGGCGCGGCGGGCCCACCTTGCACGAGTACGTGTGCTGCACAGGGTCCACGTTGAGGATCTCCTCCACCGTGCCGGTGAGCACCACGTTTGCCTCCTCCTCCCGCCGCTCCAGCGCGCGCTCGGGGCACGTCCCGTCCGCGCCGGGCAGGGCGCGCGCGGCCACCACGAGGAGCAGCAGCAGCGGCTGCAGCGGGGCCGGCCCGGACGGCCGCAGGCTGAGCATGGCGCGGGCCGAGCCGGCGGAGGGCGGCCAGAGCAAGCGCGCAGGACGGGCCGCGCCGGGGACGGGACTGGACAGGACGGGCCGCCGCTCCCGGGAGGCGGCGGGGGCGGGGCGGGGGCGGGCCCCGGGCGGCCCCGCCCCCTCGCGCCCGCCCCCCGCCCTCCCCGGCGCCCCGCGACCCGAGCCGGCCGCGAACAAAGCGCCGGGACTGCGGCGCCGGGCGGAGGCCGGGAGGGGGGAGGGGGCCGGGCTGGGTCGGGCGCGGTGGGCGGTGGGACCGACCAGGGCGGAGGGCGGACCGGGCGGGGGGCGGGGCGGGCTGCGTGCGCTCTCCCGGCGGCCCAGCCCCCGGCGCCCCCCCCCCCGCCCAGGAAATGCGGCTAAAGTCGGGTTAATGCATAATCTGGAGGCGACGTGACGGGACTTCCAAGGGGTTCCAGGGAGCGCCAGGGCCGGGACCGGCGGGGGCTCCCTGGCCGCGGGGAGGCACTGCGATCCCAGGACCCCGCCGCCGCGCTTGCCTGGCCGGGCTGCGCCCCACTCCCGCAGGAGGAACCTGATGGGCGCCCCATCCTAGTTGAAACTGGGACGAAAGCTCGGCCGGGCCTGGGACCCCCGGCCGCTTCGGGCGAGGAGGCGGCCCTAGCAGGCCGCACCCCCAGCCGGCCGGGGCCAATGCGGGCCAGGGCTGTGGCGATTGGTCCAGGCGGAGCGCACGGCCCCCTTCCCCCCGCGCCGTTGCCGGTCTGCTCGCGCCCCACTGCAGGGCCGAGGGCGCCCCCTGCCGTCTCGCGACTCCGATCTCGGGCCCCGGGTGGCCTGCGAGCCCCTTCCCCAGCGTCCAGCCGGCCTGCCAGGGAACTGGGGGGGGGAGTGGGGGGAGGGAGGGAAGCGGAGACCCGAGGGTCCAGTTTGGAGTCTGCACTAGCTGGGGATGGCAGGCGAGGACGAGAAGACCCCTCTGGCCCTCACCGGAACCTGCTATACCTCCAGCTAGAAGCCATGAAGGCAGGGGGCCCTGCGAGGCGGCCCCTCCCCCAGGCCTCTGCGGGACTCAGGAGGGGGTGTCACCAGGAGACTGTGCTCACGCTGGCTACACTGAAGTAGGACAGAGCTGAGGGTGGGAGCCCAGGAAATGAGACTGGAGCAGGGGGGCCCCCGCACCTGTCTGTACACGTCTGTCACAGACACTGCAGTCTGGGGGTCCCCTAGCCCAGACACCCCACGGACCACAAAGGGGTCAGCCAAACCCCTGACAAGTCTGGAACCCGGGTCCCGAGGGCCTGCTGGGCCCTGGCGTTGGCCCCGGGAGGCATGGGCGCCCCATCTTGCCCTGTCGAGGCCAAGGGCCCGGAGGCTGGCCCTGGCATGGAGGGGCAGCCCCCACAGCCCCGACGCCCTCCCCACCCCCAGGCCCCGCTGGCAGTGGACTCCCTAGTGGCCTTTGGGGCCTGGCCAGGCCGTGCCCTGGCGGAGCTGCCCGCTGGCTGGGTGGGGGCCCCGCCCACAGCCCCTCTCTGGTGTCCGCTTCCCAGGGGGTCGCCTGCCCTCCATGTCTTCCGGGGGTCCTGCTCCCCTCGCACCAGGCCTGTCCCTTGGCTTGGCACCCCCACCGGGGGGTGCCGTGCTGGGCCCCAGGCCCCCGCCCTGCCCACCGAAGTGCATGGAGCCGCGCAGCCTCTGAGCTCACCGCCTCCACCTTTATTACACAGGCTGGGTCAGGGGCTCGGGGGCGCAGGCCCCCCGCCCCGCAGGTGCAGGTTCATGTACACGGTGCAGTTGGGCGTGAGGCCGAGCTCCCCCAGCTGCTGCTTGTCCTCCATGGACGTCCCCTGGAAGCTCAGCCAGAACTGGCCGGTCGGCACGCCCTCCTGGCGGCCCACCTCCTGCTTGAGCTCGGCCACCGTCTGGGTGAGCTGGACCTGGTAGGCGCGGCTGCGGCCGGAGCTGTTCCTCACCAGGATGCTCAGCGGGGTGTGGCACCCCTGCACCGCCAGCAGGACGGTGCAGTCGGGGCCCAGGCCCTGCTGGGCGAGGGGGACCCCGTCCTGCAGCTCAGTGCCGGCGGGCTGGAGGACCAGGCGCTGCTGGAAGGTGGGCACGCCGGTCTCCTGGGCCACCCGCTGTCTCAGCTGCCGCAGCGTCATGCCATCCTGGAGGGGCACCCGGACCTCCTTGCCGTTCAGCATCTTCACCTTCAAGTCTCCGCCCTGCGGGCATCACGGGGTTCAGTCCCGGGGGCCCTGGGCAGGCTTGGCCACCCGCCAGGAGGGGCCCCAGGCCCTGGGGACGTGCTGGGGCATCTGAACAAGAGTGGCCAGTCCCCGCGGAGACGACCGGCATGTAGGCCCCAGAGGGTCTTGGGGCTGTCTGCTGGGCACCCGCGGGCCCTCCACCCCGGCCTGGGGGGGTCACTCACGCAGGGGCCGTCCCCACCGTCAAGTCCACTCACCATGGCGATGGCCGTGCAGGGACGCACTGCTTCTGCTCGGGCTCCGCTCCTCGGCTCCGCGCGCTCGCCGCTGCGACCTGGCTGCGACCCCGCTGCGCGCGCCGCGCCTTTTGTGCACCCGGCGGCCCCGCCCCCGCCGGCGGCCCCGCCCCCGCCGCGCCGTCGGGTCTCACTTTCGGTTTCCTTTCCCCCAGGTGCAGAAACAAAACTGAACCAAGAGAACAAGTGGGCCGTGTTTGTATTGCCCGTGGTGGGTGGCCCTGCTCTGTTTTCTGTTTCAATAAATGTTTTCAGTAAAATAATTCTTTTAAGATTTATTTTCATTTGTTGGTGCATGCAAGAGCTGGGGCGCAGGCCCAAGGTGGGCGGTGAGAGGACTCCCCAGAGACAGAGTGGGGAGCAGAACAGGCGGATCCCCTGAGACACCCTGCCAGGGGAGCAGCGGGTGAGCAGGAAGGGTCTGCTGCGCCCTGTGGGTCACTTCTGGGGATGGACCCAGGCCACGGCGGTGACCTCCTGAGACTGACCGCCAGGCCTCTGGGGGCCCCTGAGTACACATTCGAACTTAGACTCTCAAGACTGATCTCACATGTCAGCCCAAAGTGTCAAAACAAGGTCTGTTTTTTCGCATTAACGAGGTAGAGCCGACCCGGCCGGCCAGTGCTGCTCCTCTGTCCACTCATCCGGACTCCGGGAAGGCCCCAGAAAGCCCCTGCCCTCTCAAGAAGGAATGAAATCTGCCCCTGCCTGAGCTGGGGGACTCCTGCGCGCAAGCCCCGTGGCCCAAGGGGGGTGGACCGGGGCCCTCCTCTGTGAGGCCGGTGTGGGACTGGCCGGCCACCCGAGGCCCCTGACACCGTCACCAGAACGCTGGCCCTGGGCTCGCCCAGACCCGGTCCCTGCCTCCCGGTGCCAGAGGTCACGGCCCAGGGGCACAGGCCTGGGCCAAGGCAGCACCCTCATCCCACAGGGACCCTGGCTGGGCAGCACCCCAAGGGACACCTCTTGCTGAGGCCCAGCTGGCTGTGGGCAAGCAGCTCACTGGGCAGGCAGCCCCCCTGCCCTCCCCGCGCGGAGACCAGGAGGCGGAGCGGTGCGCCCCAACCCCACCAGGAGCTCAGTGGCCACTCGCGGGCGCCCCCTCCCAGCCATAGCCGGGCCTCCTGGTGAGCTGGACCCAGAACCAAGGAGGGAGGCGCTCGCGGCTGTCCCCTCCCGAGCGGCAGCGCAGTGGCCACAAGAACAGCCCCCACTGGACAGTGTGGCCTCGGGAGAGGCAGGGCTGGCGGGTGGAGGGGCGCTGGGCCGCCCCGGGGCAGGGGGAGGTGGGGAATTGGAGCCCGGGTGCAGGAGGGGCAGAGTGCCAGGTAATGGCCAAGGGGGACCCCCTTCACTCAACCCTGCGGGGCCTGCGGGGCAGGAGCCCCGAGGCCCGTGGCCGGGGTGGGGGTGGGGCGCCAGGCCTGTTCCCTGACTGCAGCCCCGAGTGAGAACAGGCCCCGGCTGGGGACACCGGGGGCCAGCTGCGCCCAAACCAGGCCCCTGAGGCCCCTTGCCACAAATGACATTTCCGCAGCCCAAGGGACGACCCCTGGGCCGTGCCCCTCGGGCAGCAGAGAGAAGGGGTGAGGGCAGTGGCCTGGGGAGTGGACGAAGCCCCTCGGCCATGGGCGGCAATAGGGCCTGCAGTGGAGGTGGAGGAGGCGGCCCAGTGCTCGGCCGCTGACCCGTCCTCTCGACCCTGACCCTGGACTCATTCGGCCCCGGCTCTCGCCTCGCCCCACGTCCTGCTGGCCTCGATGAGGGCTGTCCCCAGGGGCTTGGCCAGATGTCTGCCAGCTGGCGGGAGGGGGCAAAGGAAGGGGCCGCAGAGGGTACCGGTGCTGAGGGGCCAGGGCCGCTGGGGGCAGCGCAGGCCTGGCCTGCTGGACTGAGGGACAAGGAGTGCAGCAGTCCCAGGAGCAGGCGGCCCGAGCCTGCAGTTCAGCCGCCGGGGCGCCCTGTGCCTCTCCACTGGGGCGCCCCAAGAGCCTGCAGGCAGCTGTGGCGCCCACGGGGCTGGGAGGGAGACCCGAAGTCGCAGGCTGGCTGGCTGCAGGCCACTCGGCCAGTTCCCTACCCGGAGAGCGCCTGCAGCTCCTCCCTGCGCCAGCCGGCTCTGCGCCCAGCTGCCCGGCCCGCTGCCGCTCGGCAGGAGGGGGGCGGCTGGAGAGCTGCTCCCTCACGGCCCCGCTGCCCGCAGGCGGCGGAGGACCACTGCTGCCCGGGGCGCTGGCTGGCTCTGCCCTGTGGAAGACGGGAAAGACCCCCCACACTGGCAGGGGTGCGTGTCCGGCCTGGACGGTGGCGCCGTCTCTGCTGCAGGCCCCCTCGGGCTCTCCTCCGCCCGTGTGCCCTCCCCTGGGCCAGGGGTGGCCACGGGCGCGGCCATCTGGGTCTCGACCCACGCAGGCTGCCGGCCAGACAGCTGGCCTGGATGCCCCAGGCAGCCCCGCATCGAGGGAGGGCCAGGGCAGGGGGGGGGGAAGGGCGTCCAGCCTGCGGGGAGGACATGGCCAGGCTGTGCGCCTCAGCCCTGGCCAAGAGGGCTCCCTGCTGGGGCGGGAGACCGGGTGGAGCGTCCCCCACCCCGCAGTGCTTGCGGGCGAGCGCAGGGGCACCAGACGGGAGAGGCTGGGCGCGCGCGCAGGGGCCAGGCCTCCCTGCCTCACCCCCCTGTTCACGCCTCTCCCGGGACCACCTGCGCCGCCCTCGCCTCTGCCGGGCGCCGTCAGAGGACACCGTCACCCCGCAGAAGTAAAGGTTCACCCGATTACGGAGGAAGGCGTGCAGCCGCCAGCCCCTAAGCCGCGGAGGGAGAGGCCTCTCCTTCGCGTCTGAAGCGGGTCTCACGCAACTGGGGGCGCCGGAGCCCGCCGGCCGGCGTCCTGCCGCGCGCTGGCCGGCTGCTTCGGGTTCACCGCCGGGCGGAGGCGGCCGCTGGGGGCGCTCTCGGACTTTCTCTCCGCGCATCTCGCAGACGCGGGAGTTGGGGGCCCCAGGAGGGCTCCACCCCCGGCTCCACCCTGGGCAGCAGGGCCGGCCGGGGCCGCCCTGGCACCGGACCTGCTGGCGCTCCCAGGCCTTTGTGTTTGTGCGGACGGTTCCGGCTTGCAGTTCCGCTCGACCCCTGCGGCTTTCCAGCACCGCCGCCTCTCCCCTGGGCTGCTTGCCCCCCTGGGCCCGAAAGGGGACAGGGCGGCCCCCTTCCGAGAGACCGTCTCTTCGTCGCCGCGCCCAGCGAGGCGCACGAATGGCCGGCAGCTGTAGGTGGCCGGGAGGCCTTGAGTGCGGGACTGGGATGGGCTAGAGCCCGGATTCCGGAGGGCTGCCTGGAAGGGGAGGGTGGAACTTGGCACGAGACTAGGCCCGACTAGACCTGGCCTCGGAAAGGCGAGTGCGTCAGGAGCGACCGGATCGGATCCGGGGTTGGTGCTGCGGCTGAGACCAGCGAAGTCAGCGGGCAGGAGAGGCAGGCCGCCCCGGAGACCCTGCGGAGCCTGATCCCTGGCTCAGTAACGCCCCCAGATTCGCCCTTCCTGGGCCGACACCCCCAGGGCCCTGCGCTGGCACCCCTTCCCCTCCTCCCTCCCTCCCCCCTCTCCTTTCTGACGCTGGCAATGGCCCTCACGCAAGTGTGCTGGGCCAGCCGGTGGAATGGGGTTCATCCCTCTCCCCCAGCTTCTCTCTCCCCATCGAGATGATTTCTTTGCCCCCCCATTAGACGCCCCCAGAGACATCCTGCACGGGGCGGGCTGGGCTTTCCAGGGATGCGAAAGCCCCGGGGACGCGACGCCGCCCAGCACAGCCCGCTGAGGACCCCCGAGGACGGAAATGCTCGTGTCCCCGCAAGGCGACTCGGCATGAAAACTTCGGCCAGAGAGTAAGCCTGGGCCTGCTGACGTCACGCGCTTTAGAACGACAAAGCGGGAGCAGTGTCACGGTCAGTGATCCCCGCTTCCCGGCGCGCAGTCTAGAGGGTGTGCAGTCCCCAGCCCCGCCCCCATCTCCCTCGTGCCACCGCCCCCTTCAGCGCGGCCTCCTCTGCTGACCTCACGCCGCGCCCCTGACCGCTGACATCAGCGCACCCCGCTCCGTGACGTCACCGCCGGGCGGCGACTCGGCCCGCCTCGCTCAGCGCTCAGCGGCCCGACGCCCCCGACTGTCCCGGGGCGCCACCCCGCTGCCTCCTGGCCTCGGCAGCAGGCCGCTCTCCCGCCGGCAGTGGCCTCACGCCCGCTGCGTGCCTGCCGGGCCTTGCGCGGGGTCGGACTCAGGGCTGCACCGAGGCCCCAAGCCCGGCGGCGCGGGACGGTGTGGGCGTGGACGACGGGGCAGGGAGAGGCTCGCGGGCAGAGGCCCGCCCACTTCTGGGAACGCGATCCCGCCGCGCGGCCGAATCCTCCTTTCGGATTTCCCGCGCGCGCCGCGAGCTTGCGCCCCGCCCCCGTGCGCTCTGGGCGTGGCTCCGCCCGGAGAGGCCCGCCGGGCGCGCCCTCCGCGGGGTCGGGGCGGCGGAGGGGCGCGGCCACTTTCCCGCCACGTCTCCGCGGAGCCGCACGGGCGAGGGCGGGCGGCCGCGGCTGGCCTTTGTGGCCGGCGGGCGGGCTGGTTGGCAGCCGACGCGCGACTGACGGCCGACGGGGGCGGGCGCTCCTGCGCCGGGCGGGGCCGCGAGGCGCGGGGCGGCCGCTGCCCATTGGCTGGCGCGAGTGTGGGAAAGGCCGCCGAGCCGGGTTCGCACGCCCCGCCGCCGCGCAGCCTTAAATAGCCCGGCAGTGGCGACGCGCGCGCGCGGGCCGGGAACCGGGACCCGCCGGAGGGGACGCAGAGGCTTCTCCCGCCGGCCCGCAGCGGCGCGCTGTGACTGGCACCGAGAGGCGCGGGGGCGCAACATGCCTGCCGACGCCCCGGGGAAGGCTAGGGCCTCGCCGCTGGCTGGAGCGCCGGCCAGTGTCAGCCGAACCCCAAACCCGCCCAGGAGCGCTGCGGAGCACCGCAAGGTGGGGGCCTGGCCGGCGTGGGGTGGGAGGCGTGTGGTGGGGTCGGACGGCCTGCAGACTCAGCCGCCGCCCGACCCGCAGTCCTCCAAGCCGGTCATGGAGAAGCGGCGCCGAGCGCGCATCAACGAGAGCCTCGCGCAGCTCAAGACCCTCATCCTGGACGCCCTGAGGAAAGACGTAAGTCGTCTGCGGGGGTAGGGGGGGCGAGGCGCTGGGCCGGGCTGGGCTGCCCCGCCCCCCCCCCCCCGCTGCTAGCCGCCCCTGCCCCGCCGTCCCGCAGAGCTCCCGCCACTCGAAGCTGGAGAAGGCGGACATCCTGGAGATGACCGTGAGGCACCTGCAGAGCCTGAGGCGCGTGCAGGTAACAGGTAAGGCGGGCGCGCAGCTGCGTGAGCCGAGGGGGCAGGCGCCGGGCCAGCCGGCCGCGGGGTCCGAGTGGCTGGCAGCCGGCACCCCACCCCGACCGCCTGCCCCTCGGTCCCCGCAGCCGCGCTCCGCGCCAACCCCGCCGTCCTGGGCAAGTACCGCGCCGGCTTCAACGAGTGTCTGACCGAGGTGGATCGCTTCCTGGCCGGCTGCGAGGGCGTCCCCGCCGACGTGCGCGCTCGCCTGCTCGGCCACCTGGCGGCCTGCCTGGGCCAGCTGGAGCCCTCTCGCCGCCCGGCCCTGCCGCCCCCAGCCGCGGAGGCCGGGGCGCCTGAGCTGCCGGCTTTCGACGGCCCCTGCCCCCTGCGGCGCCCCGGGGCCGTTTTCGCACTCCCGCTCCCGCCCTGCCCCAGCGGGGCGCCCGCAGCCGCCCCCAGGGCCGGACTGCAGGACCAGGGCACGCCCTGGAGGCCTTGGCTGCTGTGAGCTGCCCTCCCACGAGGCGGAGCCCGCCGCCTTGGCCGGACAGCTGCCGACGGTGTTTGTCTTCAGAGGCCGCGTGGGGAGGCCCTTCGGGTTGTCTTCGTCGGGGGTCTGTCGGGGCGGCCTTCTGCGGGGAGGGGGCTGCGCTCCCACGCCAAGCCCCGTGGCGGCGGGCAGGCTCGCTGCGTGGGGGGCGGGGTCCCACCGCGGAGTAGGGGATATGTGGGCAGCCCCTGGGGTCGCCGGCGGGAAGGCGCCGGGTCTCCACGTGCCCAGGGTGTTCGGGGCGGGGGAGAGTTCTGTAGCGGGGCGTTTCCACCCCAGAGGGGAGGAGTCCCGAGGGGCTCTGGGCGGGCCGGAGGGCGCAGAGGCTGGGGCTCGGGTCCGCGCCCCCCCCACACCCCGCCCCTGCCGCCGTCCTGGGCATGCGCGGCCCCCCCTGCGCGGTGCTCTGAGGGCCGGGTGGGCCTGCGAGCCGCCGCAGCAGACGACCGCTGCCCCTCCCCGGCTCTGCGGGGGCAGGCTCACCGGGCGGCCAGCCCCCCGCCCGGGCCTGTGGAGCCAAGACCCCTCCCCTGGCAGGACCCCCAGCCGCCCTGCCAGGGTGGGGGAGGAGGGGGAGCAGGAGGGGAGTTGCTGCCTGGGCGGCGCCCTCCCTCAGCCCGCTGCGTGTGGCCAGCTGCCCTGGGCCCCCCAGACTGTCCATGCACCCTGCCCTCTGGCTGCCTTGGCCGTTTCCTGAGTGACCGGGCTCCTGGACGGCGACCACCCTTGGGGGACCGTGCTCGGCGGGCCTGGGCCTGGCGCCCGCTCCTCCAGGTCTGGGCGGCAGAGGCGAGCAGGGAGGCATGGGGCAGAGCTGCGGCCTCGGCGGCTGCGGACCGGGGGCCTCCGGGGGGCCAGGGGCTGGGATGTGCAGCTGGGTGGGCGGGCAAGGGGGCTTCTCCCACCTGTGTGGCCCCAGGGAGGGCGCCTGGAGACCCACCACCCACTCCCCTACCCCCACGCCCCCCCTTCCTCCTGCCGAACTCATGCGGTCAGCGGTCAGCAGCAAGCACCCTGCTGAGGCCTCAGGGACCTCTGGTTCTGGGCCCCACAGCTTGGGTCGGCGAGCTTGGCCCTGCGCCTGCACCTCTGCGACCCGCACCTCCGCGACCCAGCGCCCTTCCTGCCCGAGGCGGCCCTGGACGGCCGTGCTGTGTGGGTGCAGCTCGCCAGCTTGGAGGGGCCGAGCCCCTCACTCGCCTCAGGGAGCCTCTGAGATGCGGGGTCGGCGGCCCGGCCTGGACCGCCGCGGTGTGGCCGTGTCGGGGCTGGGGGTCTGCTGCCTGCCCCAGTCGGCTGTCCCTTCTCAGCAGCAGAGCAGCGGGGCCCCCAGCTGGCCGCCCGCCCATCCTGCAGGCCCTGCCTCCTGCCCGCTGCTCCGCTGGGCATGGCCTGCCCTGGGGGCATTGTGCCCAAAGCCCCCCTGTTCACTCTGGGGTCTCTTCCTGCCCCCCAGCCTCAGGGGCGGGGTATGGCCTAGGCCCCCCGCCCAAGCTCCCCCAGCTGTTCTTGCTGCGGCCTTGGGCCTGCAGGACGCGCGGGTCTTGGTGTCCGCACCTCGGTCCAGCCCGGCGCCCGCGCGGAGGAAGCCACTCGGAGTCCTGGGCTCAGGCGCGTGCCCCGTCTGCGGGGGCGGGGCCATGCGGCAGTGGGCGGGGCGGCACCGCGGACTCCGGTTTGGGGGTCGCAGGGGCTGGTGGCTCCTGCTGCTCCTGCGTGGCCGGAGGGTGGTCCCAGGCCGCCACCCCCGCCTGGCAGGCCCGGCGCCCCTCGCGGGAGGCGCCTGCGCAGGAAGCCACCATGGGTGCCTCCTCCAGAACCCCGGGTTTGGGGCTCCCCATCGGCCTTGAGGATTCCGAGGCAAGTCCCCGCGAGGCTTACTGGGCCTCAGCAAGGCGGGCGGGGCGCAGGGACTGCGCACCGCACCCCCTGGGGTCACCGGGGCTGCGCTCCCCGCAGCAGCAGAGGAGGGGCTGCCTCCCCCCTGCGTTTCTTGGGCATCCCAGGCCGCACCCCTGCCCTGACTGCCTAAGGCTGTGCCCCAGGGACCCCCGGGGCTCGGCCTACGAGCTGGGGCTGGGCCTGGGGTCCCGTCCGTGCTGCAGGCGGCCAGCTCTCCCGAGCCACACACCACCCACGGAGGGTCGGGAGCAGCCCGCCTGCACCCTGTCTGCAGACAGCCCCTGACCTGCCCCGGCCCGGTGTCCCCGCCCAGCACGCCGCCATCGTTGCCGAAGCTGCTGGCCTCAGGACGGGGGTGCTGGGGGACGGCGCGGGTTTATGCAAGAGAGAAACGCGTCGCTGGGCTGGGGCAGGGTGTCCGCGGGGCGCGGGGGCGGGGGCGGGACACACCTCCCCTTCCTGCCTGGACTGGGGCTGGGGCGAGCTGGCCCGTGGGGGGCTGAGAAGCAGGCCTGCCGGGCAGCTGGCCCTTTGGGGGCCAAGCCGGGGGTCCTGCGGCACAACGGGGTGAGGGGCGGCGGGCGGCAGCCGGCTGAGCCCACGGTGCCCGCTACCTTGGTCGGCCCCCAGCCAGAGGGGCGGGGCCTGCGCGTCCAGCTCGCGCCCGGCTCCTGGGTGGCCTGGTCCTCCACTGTCCCTCCAGCCCAGGGTGGGCGCGGGCAGTGGCCACGCCCCGTGATGCGGTTTCCTCCTCTTCCCTCAGCCTCGGGCCAGAGGAAGCGCCTAGGAGAGCGGGACGGGGCTTGCTGCTTCCCAGGTGAGTGGGCGCCGCTGGAGCCGGTCTCTGGCGCTCTCCTGCGCACTGACCGCTGCCCAGGCCGGCCGGGTGGCCCCAGGCTCGCGCTGAAGGCCGACCCGGGCTGGGGCCGCAGCCCTGGGTGGTGACGCATCCGTGAGCCCCGCACACCCGGCTCAGAGGCGCGTCCGCCGTCCAGCCCCCGCCCGGCGCGCGGCCCCTCCTCGGTGCAGGCCTTGCGCACCTCACCAGCCGGTCGGCCTCGCGGCGGTGTGCGGGGAGACGGCTCCCGGGGGCTCGAGCCGCGCCCGCCTCAGGCCCTGGGCAGCCCTGTGGGCAGCGCTGGCCGGCTGCGAGGGCTCGAGGGAGGAGCGACCTGTATCACCAGGGGCCTGAGGCTGCGCATGGGAAGGCGCATTCCACGTGGGCTCGGACCGGGCACCCTCACAGGAGACAGGGCCCCCCACCTGTCAGCGCGGGGCGGGTCACAGCCCCACACGCAAAATGTGAGCCGTAGGACTCTGGGGAAAATCCCGCGCCCGCTGCTGGGCAGGCCGGCCCAGGCCGCGCACAGGGACGGTGCGGAGCCGACAGGCTGGGCTCGCTGACGTCCAGAGCTTGCCGCGAAGTGGCGAAGGCGTTTTCAGACCCCGAGTCAAAGCCGTGTGGCGGCCTCTGCACGTGCGAAGACCCCAGCCCAGCGCGAGGAAACGCGTCGGCGGCAAGAGGCTCGGCCTTGCGGGCGCGGCGCGGCGGGAACTGCGGACGCGGGTCGGAGGCTGCAAACGCTGCAAACGCTCCGGCCCGGCACCCGCGGGGCCCTGGCGCCCCCTGGTGGCCGCCAGCGGGACGGCACCCGTGGGGCTCCCTCCCCTCCCGACCACGCGCCAGAGCGTCCCCTGCGCTCTGCAGCCCCCCAGCAGCTGTGGGCAGTTGGTGCCACTGCTTGTGGTCGACATGGGGGAGACCTGCGGATCCCCCGCAGCCTCTGCCAGGCCCGGAGGACCTTGCGCCCGGGAGACCCCAGGGCAGGCATCTGGGCCAGGGCGCTGCTGGGGGTGCCGCTGCTCCCAGAACCCCACCATGCCGGCACACTGAGCAGACTTTCTGGGGGCCGAAGTGGCCAGGCCTCGCGCCCCCCACCTCCTGCCACCGCCTCCACCACCCTTGCGGCCCCGTGGCCCCCGGCCCCCTTCCACACCGTGCTGTCAGAGAAGACCCTTGGTCTCTGCAGATGCCGGCTGCTGCGCCCCTATCCTGGGGCGGCTGAGGCTGCCCAGAGGGTCCCCAGCCCCGGCAGGGTGGCCAGG
Source organism: Scalopus aquaticus (assembly GCA_004024925.1). Classification (NCBI taxonomy): domain Eukaryota; kingdom Metazoa; phylum Chordata; class Mammalia; order Eulipotyphla; family Talpidae; genus Scalopus; species Scalopus aquaticus. Next base: position 21,758 of record PVIJ01019153.1, read on the forward strand.
GCAGGGGCAGCAGGCCTTGGGAGCCTGCTGGCCGCCAGCCGAGCGCGGACCCCCGCCCCCAGGCCCCTGGGCCTAATGAGGCCCTCTGGAGGGCGACCTGGTGCCAGCCCCGTGCCCAGGGCGGTGCCGGCAGGAAGGGGGTGCCCGCCCACCACGGCCTGGAGCAGCCCCCTCCCAAGGGCCTCGGGGACGTCTGGAACTGGCCACTCTCCAGCCTGCCCCTCACCCCGCCTGTCCCTCCCAGGCACCAAGGTGACAGCGGGCCCTGGGCCGCCTGTGGGGAGCGGCCACTTTAAGGGGAAAGGGCCAGGCCTGGCCAGGAGGCCCGGAGCCTGGGCAGGCATGGCTGGCGGGGCCCAAAGGCCATCTATTTGTGGCGGGCCTCCGGGAGCTGGCGGGGCATGTGACCCTGGGGACGCTGGTATTTTGGGCAGCGGGGGCGGGGCCTGCTGTGGGAGCTGGTCGGAGGCTCCGGGACAGGCTGCCTGGTGCTGCTGCCCACCGCCTCGGCCCAGGTACGCCCACCCCAGCCCAAGGGGCCGCGAAGGCTGGGCCTCCACAGAGAACGCCCCCAGGGCCAGGAGGAGGCCCAGCCCCGGTCTGCGTGACCTCCCTGCCAGGCCAGGGCACTGGCCAGAGGGGAGCAGGCCACCCCGAGGCGGAGAGGCCTGAGGGGGACTGGGCCCTGGCCAGGCCTGGGTCGGCGCCGGCCTGAGCGGGCCGAGGGGTCAGCAGGAAGCACGTCCCATTGTGGCGGTGCTGAGCCCTGAGGAGCCCGGCCGCGGCCAGTGGGGCCTGTGTGCAGAGGGGGCCGCCCAGCCACAGCCTGCTGGCTCAAGGCCACCTGCTGGCCCTGCGGCCACCGGCATCTGCAGGGACCCCACCCAGCAGCACCGGACACGCCTCAGTGCCCGTGGTCGGGCGGCCAGCAGCCCCGGGTGGGTGCGCCAGTGTGGGCGCCCTGCTCTGGCCCTGAGCGGGCACCGGCCCGCGGTCAGCCTGGAGGGGCTCACAGTCCGGCGCGGGAAACAGGGTCCAGCTCCGCTTTCTTTCAGGATGACGTGAGGTGCGGGCCCGCCAGGGACCTGGGGACGCCTGGGCAGCCGGGTGGCCCTGCTCTGGCCGCGGCCCAGGGCCCGGCTCTGCAAAGACCTTGCTTGGCCTCGAGCGCCCGCCCGGCGCGGCTGACAGGAAATGGAAAACTTCCAGTACAGCATCCAGCTGAGTGACCAAGACTGGGCGGCGTTCTCAGCCGCGGCCGAAGAATGTGACCTCCTGCAGGCCAGCCTGGCCTCCGGGGACGAGCCCTTGTCCAGTGACATTGACCAAGGGGACAGCAGTGGCAGCAGCCCCCCCCGGCCCCCACTCCCTCTCCAGGGGCAGCCGGCTCACAGGGGGCGTGGCTGGCCTGGCCATGCGGCGGAGGACAAAGTGGCCCCCCGGCAGCCAGTCAGCAGGTGCTGGCCTGAGCCCGCCCTGGCCCCGGGGGCCGGTCAGCAGACTCCCAGCACGTCCCCACAGTCAGAAGCCAGGCTGCCCCTCGGCCCATGCCTCCCGGGGCCGGCGCTGCCCGTGGACGAGATGCAGAGGCTTCTGCAGGGGCCAGCCCCCCAGGGCACTGGCCCTGGGCCCCCTGCACAGGCTTCCCAGAGCCCCGCGGCTGCCGGCTGCAGCACTGCCCCACAGAAGCCCCCCAGCAGCCCTGGAGCCCCGACCCGCAGCCCCAGTCGGAAGAAGAGGCGCGCTGTGGGGGCCAAGGGCGGTGCTCGTGCGAGTTCTGCCGGCCCCGCTCCCACCCCCCTGGGCTCCCCGCGGGGCGCAGGGCGGGCAGGGCCCAGCGGGCAGGGCCCCACAGCGGGGACGGTGGAGTGGACGGCAGCAGCTGGGCAGCCCGAGCTGAGGCCAGACCTTGCAGGCGCCCCGGGGGAGGTGTCCAGGGCAGGCCCTGGCTTGGATCTGGCTGCTCCCGTCCCCAGGGCCGAGCCCAGGACAGACCTGCTGGGGACAGCCCTCAGCGCAGAGCCGGGCGCCGTGTCCAGCCCTGCCCGGGAGGCTGGCCCTGGCATCTCAATGGCCAAGGCAAATACAGCCCTGTCTACACCCGCCTCGCAGCCTCCGCCTGACTCGGCCCTGTCTACACCTGCCTCAGCTCTGTCTACACCCGCCTCCCATCCTCCACCCGACGCCGCTCTGTCTACACCCGCCTCCCAGCCTCCGCCTGACTCGGCTCTGTCTACACCCGCCTCGGCTCCGTCTACAACCATCTCCCAGCCTCCGCCTGACTCGGCCCTGTCTACAATTGCCGCCCAGCTTCCACCCGACCCGGCTCTGTCTACACCCGCCTCCCAGCTTCCACCTGGCTTGACTCTGTCTACACCCGCTTCCCAGCCTCCACCCCACTCGGCTCTGTCTACACCTGCCGCCCGACCTCCATCCTACTCGGCTCTGTCTACACCTGCTGCCCACCTTCCATCCAACTTGGCTCTGTCTACACCCGCCACCCAGACTCCACCGGACTCGGCTCTGTCTACACCCGCCTCCCAGCCTCCACC
>PVIJ01019154.1:0-24306 GCA_004024925.1 Scalopus aquaticus
ACACACACATACTATTAACTATTCTATTCAATCTATAAATCAATGCATATAAATACTTGAGTTTTTATGTTTTGGTAATACCTGTGGTTAAATTACAGAAATAATTGATTATACTACATAGAACAAAAGCTGTATCTCTCAGTATTATAATAATATACAGATAATGTAAATACACACGAATATTTTCTTTTAACACTTCCACGATATTTCCTTACAGTTTTTAGTATATTTGTAATGTTGGAGAGTATCTTGAGATCATATTTCACTTCATATTTAAAATATAAAGAAACTGATTATAGGGAAATAACTCAAGGTCACTTAGCTAGTTATTGGCAGAGCTGACATTTAGGTTTGCTCTATAATGTCATACTCACATTTAAGAAAGACTAAAATTACCCAAAGCCTTCAGAATTTTTGTGTCCTCATGGTCAATTATTACTCCAGGGCCAACTAAGCTTCATAATACTAAATTTGGATCACAGCATCATCTTAAATTAAATTGAAATGTTAAAAATATAAAGTATTTCTTCAAAAATTCACTAATATTAAGGAAATATTTGGATACCCCCATAGGTTAACACCACCATAGTGTACCCACCAAATCACCCATAGTCTACCACTACAATTCACTATAATCCACTTCCTTCCCTCTCATCTTTACAAAAAATATATTTCTCAGTCTATATCTAACTGACTAGATTTGTTCACAAATCCATCATCGAGGGCTGTTATTTCTTGAAGCAAACAGACAGGATTATGAAGAGTTTGAAATGCACTTGTATACTAAGAACATAGAGCATGCAATTGACAGTGTACAGGAAGTTTCCCTCACTCCATATGGGTTCTTCTAAGACTGGAGGTATAAACTAGTTAACATCAAACAGATAAGCAGGAGGAAGATTCTAATACAACAGCAATCATATGGAGAATTGACTTGGCTGTATTTTCAAAAAAAATAATGGAGCAGACCAGGAATATTTCTCCTATGGTTTGGAATCTGGGCCATTAAGGAAGGTATGGAATGGATGTCACAGGACAGATGAGAAGGCAAAACCTCACCCTTACCCTAAGAGTGAAGATGAAATTCTTAGATAGAGAGTAGACATGTTTATTGATAAACCCTTAATTGGATGAAGCCTCCTAAATGACATTCTTCCTAGATCATAACTGGGAACAGTGGTTTTATCTCTGACTAGGAAAAGGGCAGAAGAACTCAGGCAAAGACAACAGCTTCTTCTCAACCTCAAGGGGTTTCACTGCTCTTAGCTCAGGATATTCTCCATACCAGGGTGGGGCATCTTGGGGTGCTTCACAATTAAACAGAACTGAACTCATAGTCAGTACAAAAGCTGTACTGACTTTTAAGCTGTAGCCATTTCTTATGAAAATAAGAAATGAGAAATTAAATTTAAAACTATATTTGATGGTCACTTTTGTAGGACTTTTTCATATTTTGACAGTGTCCAAATCTACAAATTTCTTATCAATTTCTATTCAATTACTGGGCAAAATCTTTAAATGGACTGTAACATGTAAGAATTCTATTTGAGCAAGACATTCATAAAATATATTCATGATATTAAACACTTATAAATGATATTAATTATTAAAAAATGTATAATGAAACCTAATTTAATACTTTCGTAATAACCTGTGAAAATAAGGTTACCTAACCATAAGAACATGTCCTGATGGAGGGTGAAATTCCTCCATCCCACCTGCAAATTAACAACAGACAGAAATGTAGGAAAAAAGGCCAAATATTAATAATATTTTTAAAGAGACTATTGGTAAACAAATTCTAAAGAAAAATGGAGAAGACCAGGGATGTTGATTCTCTGCTTAAGGATCTGGGTCATCAAGGAAAATAACTGGAGGGAGACTTCATATAACAGGCAAGGTGGGGGTGACTTCATCTTTGCCACAATATGAGTAAAGATCAGAATCTCAGAGAAGATGTGTTAACAGATAAGCCTACAACTGCATGAGACCCTCAAACTGCATTCGTTTAGATTAGATAAAAGGGGAGCTGTGACTGATTATTCAGTTAGAAAAAGGAAAAAGAAAAAACTGGGACAAGGACAGAGCCTCTCTTAGCCTCTAGAACCTTCACTACGTACTTTAAGTGATGACAGACTTGCGGAGGTGTCCAGGAACTTGATTGATCTCTAGTTCCCCATATCTAGGTGACTATATAGTTAAAAGATTAGAGTAATATTTAAATTAATGCTGTTTTCTTTCCCACCAGTTTTATCATCATGTAAGTATAACGTTATCACAAGATTTTAGTTAATAGAAGACTTCAGTTTAACTTCTTATGATTTAAATTTTTATCTATTTCAGGTGTGGGATTGTTCCTGCCAGAAGAATCAGACATTTTCTTCTCAATATGACCTGAGGAGACCTCTTCCAATATAGTCCATGTGGGGACCAGATATGGGGACCAGAGGTCAGTAGAGACGCTGGAAGCCTCCACAAGTCTATTATGATCACTTAAAGTATACAGGGAAGTGATTGGTGTGATGGCATCTCATTATGGTTTTGATTTGCATTGCTCTGATAAAAGTAATAATAAGCATTTTTTAATGTGCCTGTTGGCCATTAACAGACATCTGTGTGTCTTCTTTTGTGAAGTGTCTATGTAGTAGCTCATCTGCCCATCTTTTAATTGGGTTATTTGTATTCTTTTTGTTGACCTGTATGAGGTGTTTTTGTTTTGTTTTGTTTTGTTTTGTTTTGTAGAGGTTAGATTATCATTTATATACTTGGCAGAGAAAAAAAGCAAACAGTGAGCATATCATTTAGGAGAAGTATTTCTGACATTGTTCATACATGTTTTGTCAGGTCATCCCAACTATTACTTAATCTAGTTTTTGACTAGCTATCTGGAAAAATAAAGTTTAAAGAGGGAAGATTGCTTTCTGTATTTCACTCAATCCTTCCTAGACCAGCCACGGATGAACACTTTCAATGTTGAATGGATTATCTTTTTCTTAACATATTTAACCTATAAAAATATGAGTAAGAGAAATTAAAACATTCTGCAAATGTCAACTTTTATTAGCAGTGACAACAACTGCCTTAATGTTTTATTTTTCATTAATACATCAGATGATGCTTAAAGAACGCATCCACGTATGATAGAACTGTAACCATTACTGATAATTTTTCAATGAATTAGTTCAATGGGCTGATTAATGGAGTAGGAATGACCAGCTGAGGAAAGTGGGAGGGATTTGTATTAAACTTCCTTCCTGTGGAAATAATAACTTAAAAACATAGAGGGACCTGTTTTGTAAATGTACATTCATTCAAGTCTTAGTCGGAAAAAAACAATTATGATACTTTGAACTTCAACATGAAAAATAGAATCATGATTTGACCTTAGAACACAGATGATAAAGCAAAAAAGATAATTGAAACAGTCTTGGGAAATGACCAAATCAGAACTGGAGGACCTGTTTCACAAACTACCTAAGAGAAATAGGATAATCAGAGAGGATGAGTGTATCTTTAATTTAGTATTGGGCATTCTGATGGGTTGACATTTTTAGATGACAAGTGCAGAACCTTCAATGTTCTTAGAAATGTCAAAGAGAAGCTTAATAGGCACCTCAATGAAAACATTAACTACACAGTTAAAGTTAATGAGAATAAATTCTCCTTATATGAGAAAAAAGGTCAATGCTAGCCTGATCTTTCTGGGAGAAAAATGAAGTAAACACACACACACACACACGCACACACACACACACACACACACACACAGAGAGAGAGAGAGAGAGAGAGAGAGAGAGAGATACAATTAGAGAAATAAAGTAAATGTATTGATGCAAAGACAGAGCTTTTATCAGCTTTCTCAACTATTTCATATTAATTCAAATTTGAGTGCTGAGGAAGCACAGTTTAACATTATCTTAAACCTCAGAGATAAGCCACACAAAATCAAAGAACTCTAAACCTAGCTCTGTATCATTTTTTCCCACATTTTCCCCACTAAATGACACAATACATTAAAAAAATGTTGACATTATATATAAGTGAATACCAAGTCCAAAACTTCTTTCACTTCTTTCACATTATTCATTGACCTTCAAAATAATAATGATAAGGGCTAGCTTTAATTGGACTCCAATCGTGTGATAGACATTTCTTTTTATTGAGATAACACTGGTTTATATCACTGCATATGACTCAGAGGAATAGACTCACACAACTCAAACTATTGAATGCATGATATATGCAATTTTAAAAAAAAATCAGTTAAAGACTTTTGACAGGAAATTCTTTCCTTTACTTTACCTTAGGGTGACCCAAACAAAAGTGAATCACCAAGTGTAAGAGGTTTTTGAAGCACTGGAATTCTCAGCTAAATCCTACTTTTGCTGAACATACTCTTGGTTTTGCTTTTGACATTTATTTTTGTTTTAATAAAAATTATTTTTATTGAGTTACTATTAGTATAGAATAAGTTATATGGTTTAGAGAAGAGAGTCATACCTCTTCAAATTTATTTTACCATACCACACACACCACCAAAGCACCAATAATCCCCCACTGTAGTCCACGGGATACAAATAAAGATGTTGGAATACTGTGATCATGTAGCCATACTCATGTGATCAAGCTGCATAAGTTCTTATTGTCTACTTTTTCTACTGTTTTATTCTCTTCCTGGCCCAAGGCTGCAAATTCTGATGTTGGGCTCTACGTGTGGCAAGGAATTTCAAGCTGGCATTGAGGGTCTGAAGGGCGCCTAGAACTAGCAACTCTGTGGTCCTACAATCACAAGTAATTGAATCTTTTAACAACAATAGGTGTGGAGACAAATACTAACCCAGTTGAGCCTCCAAATGAGAACCCAGTCCTAGCCTTAGGAACCCCGTCCTGGGTGACACTTTGATTGTCAATTTGTGAACCCCTAAAGCAGTGGATCAAGTTGAGAAGTGATTGGACCTAGAAAAACTTAAGCTACTAATGTGTGTTGCTATAAACTGCTAAGTCTCTTATTCACTAAAAATCTCAGGCTATCCCTTAACTATGGTTTCCTTCTGGTGACTTGATATTAGCTGGTCATTGTCTTCCTGAACTTATTTGTACTTTATGGATATATCTTCCCAAATAATTTTCTTGAAGATACCAACATGCCAATGAATCAATACTATTCATGGCAAGGACCGAGAAATAAAAAACCTAAAAATACTGATCTAAAAATGGGAAAGAGACAAAAATAGAAAAGGAGTAAATCTTTGTGTTTAACATATTGTATGACATATACATGTACCAATCTGTACTTCCTGAATAAACATTAATAGGAGTCAAAGATAAAATGGATAAATACTTGATAAGGAAGTGAATGAATGAATCAGGCAAATGTGCAATAGTGTCAGTATGATCTAGAATCTAAATCTTATCGGTGCCAGGTTGATAGGGAAAGCAGCAGGAGGAGAGTGAGAATGACCAATTTAAAAAATGGGAAAAGGAAATCAGAGTCATCGTTTCTTCTGTGCGTTCCGTCTTCCTGTTTGCTACTAAAAGTAAAGGTCTGTATCAGTCTTATACAAAGAGCACAATCTTAACTATGCTTTTGGCTGTCAGTCCACTAAACACTTTGTTCTCCCCCCAAAATTAGACTTTCCCCTGGTAGCATAGAATTTAAACTTCACCTGGACACCCATATTTCTGATATATTTCATGTTATTGACCATATTTCGATCTGCGGTATTAAACACAGCAATTCCCACTCAGCAGATTTTTAAATCTAAACAAGTCCAACCTCTTCCATGAGGGTCATCTTCCTAATCAAGTGCTTTTATGAACTATTAGCCAATGGTGTATGAAAGACTGTCTACCCTTGAATTTCTTTTCAACTATAATTTGGAGAATGACAATTGGCTAATTGAAGTCTTTAAGGACAAAATTAACAGGTTCCCCAATTACATGGGAATTGTCTTAGAAAACAGCAAAGTCCCATGTTTTCCTTTGATGGGTGTTGGCAGACGTCTCACTTTCTCATGTATAAACATTAGCAATTTTATCATCAGCGGAGCCAGGAAATAGATGAAGCTAAGTTGCTCGACTAATTGAATAACATTAACGTAATTAAACATATTAAGATCCAGACTGATAGCCACTGTGTGACTTTAATGACTAGTATGTTCATTTTAGTTAATTTGTTATTAGACCTTTAATATAATGGGTTCAAAAGAACTCAAAGTTATTTTCCCATTTTTTGACATATGGGATATCCTTACTAATACCATCATAAAACTTCATATTTAACAGTGAATGATGTTTTAAGATGTTTGTAATGCTCATAATGGTGTCTCCATTATAATTTTGAGTTAGTTTATTTTGCACAACACTAATGAAAAGTTGAATTATCTATTGAGAGATTAATCATTGGTAACTTTTCATTAACACATTGTTTCTTTTATGACCTAAATGCATAAGAGTACAGAAGGCTTGGAGAAATCCTGTAATATTGAAAAAGTAGATTGGAAAGGAGTTTATAGGCTTATAAGGAACAAATAAAATGCAGCTCTGAACCAAATGGAAATTATAGTGAGGAAATTGACTGCAAACAATATACATGTGTCTGAAGGAATGTAAACAAAATCGTAAACAGGCCAGAAGGAAACTAAGGAAAATTATTTTAATAAAGTTAATATTAAGCCCAGTTTTCAAAGTAGGCGATTTTAATAGGAAGATGAAGAATCAGGGATTAATTGGTAGTACCTAGGCAAAGAAGGCAGCAAGGAAGGATGGGGGATGAATTAAAACTGAGAAATTTTATATTAAGAATCAATTATTGCCTCTACTTCTAGTTCTTTAATTATTTTTTTAATAGCTTGTAATAAAACCAGGAACTTATATGGAGGGTTTAAAACTATGGTTATTAACTAGTTAGAATATTTTATATTTATTGGTGTATAATACTGATTTCTTTTGCGTTTCCCATAGAACTTTTTAACTATGTGGAGACAGAAATCAGAATGTGCAACTGTTTATTCTAAAAGGTGCTGGTGAATTACTTGTTTATTTTTAAATCATGAAAGCCAGTTTAAATGTGATTAAATAACCTTTCTCTACAGAGTTCATAAACTAGCATATCAGCTTAGGTAGTATCTTGCATGGAGTATGGCATTTAAAGCCTATTTTTGATCATAAAAACAGAGAATTAAGGATAGTTTTGTGTAGTTGTAGGAATGATGATTGAACTGTCTTGACCATGATTAATATTTACTCTTTGATAATTATTGCATGATTGGGGATTAGAACACAATCAACTGATTGAATAAGCATCTATATTCTAATATACGTGCAATTTACGATTAGGTTTACTATAAAACTACTAAGTTTTATGTCATGAATATAAAGAGAAAGCATAAACCTTGAAAAGTTACTTATATATCTTGTCCTTTCATTGTAAGTTATGATAGTATAAGATATAAAAAGGACACAGTGAATAATTAAATAAGATCTGTACAATAAATTTATTTCTGAAGGCAGATGTTAGAATGGATGGAATGTACTTGCTTAATGAATAATTTTAGTGAGTATATGAATAATCCAAGTCAAACAAATGATATGATTTTCAATTAAAATATCACATAATTCAGGCAACGGGTTAAGTCTCAGCACTATGAAGCTATGCGCAGCCACGGCAGCACAAGTTCAATCCCCGGCCAGGGAGCTGACCCACATGGCAGAGCAGACCTCTCCTGCCTCACCCGCTGCTCCCTTCAGCAGTGTATTTCAGTTGATCTGCCTGTTCTGCTCCCCACTTTGTCTCTGGTGAATCCTTTCACAAATCCCCCCACCTCCAGCCTACACCCCAGCTCTTGTATGCATATATAAGTCTTCTAATAAAACACATAATTCCCTTGACTAATGATTACTATGAGTAAGCTGTTGAAAAATCAAAGACAAATATTTTAAGTCTGAGAGTGAGAATCTGGAGATCAGTAAATATTCAATGATTATGCCTCCTCCATTTTACTTTGCATTTACTGATATTGTAAAAATATTTAAAGTATAATCTAAATTCCCTAAGTGCAGGAACTAAGAGGTAACAGTCTGGTTGGAAAAATGCATAGGAAACCTGAAAGAGATGATATCTGGAGCAAATGATTTCTGTGCAGGCAACTACGGCTAGGCCCTAATATGTTATAGACACATACAAGTGGGAGTAGACAAATTCACATTTAAAATTTTTTTTTTTTTTTAGATTTATTTTTTCATACAAGCTGGGGTACAGGCCAGAGGCGTGGGGTGGCGAGAGGGTTCACCAGAGACAGAGTGGGGAGCAGAACAGGCAGATCAGAAATACACTGCTGAGGGGAGCAGCGGGCGAGGCAGGAGAGGTCTGCCACACCATGTGGGATTCTCCCCGGCCGGGCGTCGAACTCGCGTCGCTGCTGCCGACAGCTCCACAGCACAGCACTCAACCGCTGCGCCACCAGGGAGGCCCACATTTTAAAATTTTAATGAAATGAACTAATAAAACCTGCAGAATCACCTTGCTGAATAAACAACAATTTTCAATATAGGGAACTCCTAGGAATACCAGCACCATAGGATGTGCTACCAGGTGAATTTTGTCCCTCTGAAATCATCAAGTCAAAATCTTAACCTCCAAGGCATTTAATGCCTGGCTGTATTTAAAGGAGTAATTATATTCAACTGAGATCTTCTGGGTAGGTCTTAACCTGATATAGCTGGTGTTGTTCTAAAAAGAGGAAATTTGGACACACACACAGAAACATCAGCAGTAAGTAGGCATCCGCTATGGAAGGACAATAGGAGGGCGCAGAAAGAAGTCAGACCTGCAAGCCAGAAAGAGTCTTGAAGGAAACCAATTCTGCTAGCAACTTGATCTCAGATTTCCATCTTCCAGAAATGTGAGAAAACTAATTTGTGTGTCTTTTTTTTTAAAGGTTTATTTATTTACGCATACAAGCTGGAGTACAGGCCAGAGGCGTGGGGCGGCGAGAGGGTTCACCAGAGGCAGAGTGGGGAGCAGAACAGGCAGATCCACAGAAACACACTGCTGAGGGGAGAAGCGGGCGAGGCAGGAGAGGTCAGCTGCGCCATGTGTGAATCTCCCAGGCAGGGCATCGAACTTGTGTCGCCACTGCCGACAGCTCCACAGTGCAGCGCTTAACCGCTGTGCCACCAGGGAGGCCCTAATTTGTGTGTCTTAAACCAGTCATTTGGTGGTGATTTGTTATAATAGCTCTGGCAAGTGAATACAGATGTAAACCATTTGACATCAATGTGTTCTTTTCTAGTCTGTACAGTAATGACTGACTCTTAAAGGTACTTAATAAATACATGTTGATAAATTTAAGTAATATAGATCCAAAAGAATATTAATGACTGTTTAAATTATGGTTTATGTGTATTTTCTTCACTAATAGTTCACTGTTCCAGAACTTAGTTCTGAAGCAATGATGCACTTATTTATCCATGATACTGAGAATAATACTTGGATTATCCAAAAGGGGTCAGATGGAGTTTCTAACCACTTCAAAGTTGAATAATATTAATGTGAGGCAGCATAAGTCTGAAATGACATATTCTTCCCTAAAGGCAAGGGATCACCTTATTCTCCATTTCCAGAACCTTTCAGGACCAATAAATTAACATTAAAAAAAAAAAACCTGTTTCTGAACAGATGTTCTCAGAGAAGCCTAACACCTTTCATGAAGTGTTTTTCATTAGACACATGATTCATGACTTAGAAGAATCTTATTTTTAATTTATGTGCACATGCTTGCAACTCTCTCATAGAGCATGTTGAGGAATAAAAATCAAATCCCTCACAGTCATATGAATAATTCTGTTAGGTATGACTTCCAGCTCAATAGTGATTAATATGCAACCAATGAATCAAATGTCTTGCCTTTTACCTTCTCTGAAGTAGCAATTTGCCTCACTTTCATGCTAGGCAAGAAACCACAAGATAGAGGACTTTGAGAATATTCTCAAAATTCCTCATTATAATACACTGAAGATCATTTCTCTGCACAGTTATTTAATGTGGTCCATCTCTGCAAGATAGAGTCCCTGCCTTTGCAATCTCATTTTAATCACTTTCCTAGTGTTATGCTCCTAAAAACGTTAATTTTTACTAATGCTAGAAAAATGTTTGCTGAAAGCAGATTTGCTCATGCATTCCTTTTGCAAATGTCTTCTTCTTTGTCATCAGCTAAATTGACATTTTAATTGGCATGTGAGTCTGTGAAGAATGCTGGCTGAGAAAGCAGCATGTTCTCAGCACTTCCCCTCAGTACAGGCTGCACGCTGACCCTCTGAAAATCTGCATTTATCTGAATATATGCTTGTATTCTTTACATCAGAATTGCTAGAGTGATAAACTGAAGCACAGTTTACTCTTCCACGTAATCTAAACAGGGAAACTTATACGACATGATTTCTCTTATTGCAGAATACCGTAATGACAACACAGGCAGGCAGTCATTACATCTCAAATACTGTATATACCTATGTATTTTTAAAAAAGCACTTTGTATGTGTACATGATAGAGATGAAGGGAGAGAACTAAGGAGAGAGGAAGAGACAAACAGAATTTTTGTGTGCTGAGAATCTAAGATACAGTAATTTATATAATTTTGTTAGAAATTCATCTTCTTTATAGTGAAGTGTCATAAATTTTTACTTTATCCCACTTATGTCACATAAACTTTTCTCATTTAGTTAATGGTAGTTTATTGTAATCAATGTTACTGAGCAATGCAGAACATATATAGGAAATTCTATTTAACCTCATCAAGCACTAGTCCTCACTACAGTGTATTGATGATTTTATAGATTGGTTTCTTTGAGTTTTAGTTAAAAAACTGATTAAGAAATAGAACCACCTTAACCTAAATTAGTTATATATAAATTATGTAGCTTATAATCAGCAGTTTCTCTCAGACTCAGGTGCAATTTCATAGACTGTATAGTAGCCATCTTCACTAAATGTATTAATAAATGTACTTTTAAACTTATTTTTATTGAAATTGATGATTATTGACTCCATTGATTTGGAAATCATGGAGACCAATAGTCTCAAATATTAGAGTACACATTTCTCTTCATATTACACTAATGTACCACAGTTATTATTTATCAGTAAATATGTATACTATAATCATTCACTAATATTTCAAGAGGCACTCCAGTCTATACTTGACTGAGATTGTTAGCAATACTGAATATAAATTTCCATTTAAATATATGAATTTGTTTATATATGTATAAAGATATGTGTGTGTTCTCATATAAAACATATAAATGTATATTGGCACTGAATTTTGTCAGACATCGAAAACATTATAATGTAGCTGAAGAAAAGCTGTTTTTATATTTTTCTTGCATTATTATATATTTATTCTAAGGAATATTTTTGTATCTTGGAAGAACCTTCTCTATCTTGTATTAATTTTTATTTTTATTATGTTCAGATTAGCTGAGTCAATCTGGAGAAAATAGTTATAAATCCTCCACATGCCAAAGGATAGCTAAGTTCTATTACGCCCAATATGTTGAATGGGATAAAATGACCCATTGTAGCTTCCCTTCCTTTTCTGCAATCCTGGAGTACTACTCAGGGTAGCCTTGGAGCTACAGAAATACAGAGGGCACCGTGATAACCTCAACAAATGTGTACTAATTCCTCTAGCCTTTTATGATAAAAAAACACAACAATATAAATATAAAAAATCAATATAAAGTATTAATATCTTTCTAAACCACTCCGGATTGAGTAACTGATAAAATGACCTAAAATTTATTTTTTATTTATCTAGGATAAGTGGTGAACTGAGAAATATTTTCTTACGACAGATCAAAATATACTAATTCCCTAACCTAGTTTTAAGCCGAAATGTACAATATAAGACTATGTAATAAAAAGTAAAGTGAATAGCATTTAAAAGGATGCTTGCTTTCTAAAGTGGCTATTATAATTTTAGAAAGATTAAAGGAGGGCATTGAGTACTAATGGAATTGAAGGGTATTGACTTTGGAGAAGGCGGGACCGGCAGCTTTTCTTACTTGTACTTGATATGCGGATTAATGGCCCTTTCTTAGAAAGTCACATTCTATATATTTTTAACATTTTTAATTGCATTTTTCAAAAAAAAATGATTATATATTTCATTAGACCACACATTACATAGTGATTTAAAGTGCATTACGAGGGATTAACAATATTCATAGCTAGCCATTGGAATGTCCTGCTTCTTCAAACTTTAGCAGATCATTTTATGTGTTTGATTTTTCCACACTATCTCAATATTACATAATATCTCAGAACACTGGACCTTCAAAATAAACTGGTATCTAGCAGTTGAACATGGCACCAATGCATGCACAATTGAATAACGCAGAGGAGATCTATAACTTCATTTTACTGTAAACCCTGGAAATTCCAAAACAGATTTTACAAAGATCATTTTTTTTGAAATAAAGACTGAATAGCCATAATTCCAGACCTTTGCCTGATTTTTATCTAATATGTTCTGGTTTTGTTTGTTGTGTGCATTTATTTATTACTCTAGAAATACTAATTGACCCCTTGAAGTCCATTCCTCAAAAGAACACTGGCTTTTCTTGGTGTAGGGAAAGGAAGAAGTGACTGCCTGATCATAATTTCACCCCTCCTTAATTCAACAGCTGATCAGCCAAACATAAAATAAGTTCTGCAACTTGACTGTTGCATTTTTGTGTGTGTGTGACCGACTAGACTGACTTCAGAGAGATAGTTTCATTAATCTATGTAGTGAGTCAGAATTTTATCCACTTGTGTGCCATACATTTTGGTAAGTTTTAACTATGTAGATACCGCAAAATTGCAAAAGCGCAAAATTTCAAAAAAAAAAAAAGAATTTGCTTTTTCCCCCTCGTTCTTCCACAGCATGGAACTATGCCACCTCTTTGGATAAGTGGGGTTTAGTGGACATATGGGGGTTTTAGAGAAGAACGCCCAAGTGTAAAAAGTTGGTGAAACTCAGCTTTCACATGGAAAATAGGATTCAAGATGTGGGGAAACTGTTGGGAGAGAAAGGATTTTCCAGGCTCCTTTATCACTTGGACTGTCAACAACCAAACCTGGACCTCACATCCGTGTATTTATGTCTATGGAAATAGATCTCCTTGTCACTCAGCAGTAGCAGTTGTGCCAAGTTAGAAAAGGCACAGAAATGATGGGAAGGAGAAAAAAGGCAGCCCGAGAGTAAACACTATAGGACAAACAGTGTATTTTCCTCTTCTAGTTTCTTCCCTGGAGAGAAGACCACACTCATTACATGATGGACGGTTCCTGTGGTTCAGAAAACTTTCCCTGTTTGGGGGATTTACAGACAACAATAAAACTCATCATGTGGAACAGTCAGACTGAGTCAGTGTGTTTTGGCTTTGAGATTTAACTGCGAAAAGACATTCCTTTCTCTAGGAGGAATTCTAGTATCACCAGAGAGTATATCTGGTGATCTTGCCAGACAAGTTTGCCACAGAAAGAAGGGGACATGGTTTAAGGGGCTTTGGGAGGTCACCCACAAGGTCACCAACCTGATGGTTACTAGAGCTAGACCTCTAGGAATCGACACGGTCAGCATTTGCTGAGGGGAATACAATTCAGGAGTGTATCCTGTGAATCTGTCTACACAATACTTACCCTAGCCACAGAATTAGCCACATGTCCATAGGAAAAAAAGGACTATCTGGACACTAGCAGTGTAAATGTTACCAGACTCCAGGGCCTCTACTCCTGCCAGTCAATATCCATAAATACATCCTCCTTCCATCCTGCTGCCTTTTACCTAGAACAAAACTGGGAAAACGAAGGCGCTTTGGGGCAGTCTGCCACCAAGGAGATGGAGTCACTTGTCCATATTATACCCAAGGGGGGTTACTTGTAAAATATCCAATATGCATGTTTCTGTGTGTGCATGCATATTTACAGCCCACTGCCACTCCCTCTTCTGGCTTCAACCACTGCTGCTTCTAAATTATTGTAATAAACAAACATACACACACACACACAGACACTATATATACAACTATATACTAGTCACCAAGTATTTTCTTGGCTACAATTGTCTGTTTTTTCTACTGTACATAATGCTAAAGTAATGTCCTCAAACATTTTGCTATATTGTTCTTCAAGTCAAGTGGCTTCTGAAACTGCAGTATTTAAATCAAAACTCCCAAGCTCTTAATACCTCCTTTACCTGATCTCCTTGTAGTTCTACAATCTTAA
Organism: Scalopus aquaticus; assembly: GCA_004024925.1. Taxonomy (NCBI): domain Eukaryota; kingdom Metazoa; phylum Chordata; class Mammalia; order Eulipotyphla; family Talpidae; genus Scalopus; species Scalopus aquaticus. The sequence goes on from PVIJ01019154.1 coordinate 14,274, forward strand.
ACTATTTCTGAAGACAAGTGCTTCCAGAGGCAGAGACAATCTGCATATATAGTGTACTGACTTCTTGGTATTTCTTACCTGAGAATGCTTTAGTGCATCCTTAAAATTTCACCTTATGTCTTTTATCTGCCAAAATACTTACTGAGAATTCATTATCAATTAATCTTTCAATAACTATCTCAAGCCTTCTAGAAAGGCTTCTGGTAGTTTTTATAACATTTATTTATTTAGTTACCAATAAATAATCATATCATTAATATTCAATGTTGCTGGGTAGATTCTTATAGAGCTTTGTAATTTTTTAATATGATTTTATAAATAATATTTTCCATCGGAGCCTTGAAACACCCCTTTATGGGTTACCTTGTGTGTCCCCAATTTCTATGTTGTCATGTTTCCTCATTATCACAAAACATAACCTTTTCTAGAGACAGGGAACCCAGTTAAAATAAGGTCACAGGATTGGGTTTGATCCAATTTTACTATAGTCCTTCTCTAAAGGGGAACATTAGGGAGAAGCAACGAGGAAAATTCTGTTGGGAATGTGTGTAGATAGACAGACATACAGGAAAGATGAAGGCAGAGTTCAGGAGCTGCTTCTCCCCTCTGGGGACTCAAGCTTGTCAGCCTACCCTTAGAAGGTGGAGGACAGGTATGGAACAGGTTTTCTCCAAGCCCTCAGAAGGAACCAACCCATTCACAATCTGATTTTGAATTTCTACAGCCCAGAGCTATGAGATAATATATTTTCATATAAGCCACCCCGGGTGGCAGTCCTAACAAATCAATACATTTCTCAAATGATGAAAAAAACCAACAACTCAGTTCTTTCTGCATCTGAAAACTCTGCTGCTGTTTGCATAGGACAAGCTGTAAGCATGGACCAAAAGTGTTTTTCACTCATTAAATATTCAAATAAGGTGAGCAGAAAAGATGATAATTTTTGTTGTCTATCTCTTTAAAGAAATCCAACATTATCTTAAATAACTGAAAAAATAATTATTCAGTTACTTATGGTGACCTGATCTAACACCTCTAAAAGCATCTACTGTCAACTGAAATTTTATTCTTTGCATATTACAAGCCCACCTTCAGCATCATTACTCTCATTATCTTCATTGATTATAGAACATTAAGATAAATTCTCATATTCTTCCTTAATAGAAAAAACAAAAGGAAGAGGGCAGGCAGGACGGAGGAAGAGAAAGGAAGGAGGAAAAATGAAGCAAATTTGGTGACCAGTGAAGGATGAATGGATAAAAAATATGTGTATATAAGTGCAATGGAATACTACGCAGCTATAAAAGTGATGAAATCTTTCCATGTCAGTAATGCGGTAGACCTTGAGGGGATTATGCTACGTGAAATAAGTCTAATGGGACAGACAAACATATATGATGATTTCACTTATATGGGAATATAAACAAAGCAAATGAACAGACAAATCAGAATAGAAATTACCCTTTGATTTTAACAACAGGATGGTAGTTAGCGTGTGGGGGGTGGTGCTAAGGGCAAGAATATTGGATAAAGGGGTAAAGTGGATGGTGGGGGAAAGAAAATAGATTTTTGGTGGTGCCTGTAAAGTCGTATAGGCTCAAGTGGAAACATAAAGCTCTACACCTGAAACTTCTACCACGTTATAAAGCAGTATCACTTCAAATAAATAAACAAAGCATTTATCGTTAACACACACATATACACAAAGAAAAACCAACAACAACAACTGAACCTGTTGGCAGTCAAAGCATTCTTAGAAAGCAGTCCAAGACACCTGTTCTCTGCTCTCTTTCATATCTCACTGTTGTTGGCAAAATCCTTCTATCCATTTATTGAAAATTTAATGAACACAATCTCTGCTCCCCAAAGAGTTTGGATTTCAGTGAATATCAGCAAGAAAGCAGCTGAAAGAAAACAGCGTTTTGGTGAAAAGAAGCTTTCCTAAAATTTTGACGGCACAGATGTAAGTGGTACCTGGGAATTAGTGCTGTGCTGTAAAGTCCTTCTGATGAGCAGAAAATGCTTTATAATGGGATTTAATGCAGAATCTCAGCGAAACTGAGTTAGCTTCTGACACTGGAAGTTATTCCAGAATGTAATGTGTTTCAGCAAAGGCCTTCAACCTAGACCAACTTGACAGGGTAGAACACTCAAAGTGCTAAGAGAGTAAGTTGACTTGTTAGAATCTAGCAGTTCAGGAAATTTAAGAGGGAATTAAATTTAGTGGTTAGTATGAGTGGTTTCTGCCTTCATTCTGTTACAAATGAATATGGTAATTTTGATTGTTGGGGGCAGAAAAGGTGGGGAATGGGCATGAAGACATAAAAGCTTCTTCTGCATAAAAACTCAGTTGGACCCTGGAGTCTAAATCCGCAAGAAACCATTGATTGAGTTGGAGTCATCTTCTCCATTCTCCACAGTCTCACTCAATTGAGAGGGTGGCCCCAGCGCCCCTGGCCAATTGTCTCATTATGAATGACTAAGCACAGGGTTTTAGCCCAGCCTATGAATTTTTCTTCCTCTCACATAATTTTATAGGATACCACCACTGTTGACAATTGATAGAGTTTTACTAAAAAATGCAAAATACTTCCAAACATCTTTTGTGTTATAGCTACAAATTCTCAGAAGAGAACAAGATACAATGTTTCATTTTCCATCTCACCAGCTGACACAATGCATTTCACTGCCAAGTGGTTTCTTGCTGATCATTTAGGAACAACTTACCCACTAGGCTACCTTGAAGTGTGCATGCTTAATTTCCATCTTCTGCTACCTATCCAGCTATGCACCATCTCACTCATGAATATGGACTATAGTTGTGATTAATTTTGGAATTGCTAATGGATTAAAATTTATGTTGGGAGGGAGTGCTGGAGGAAAGAGAAGAGATTACCTCGGTAATTATGAGATTTACTCATGCTCTGATTCTTGGTTAGAGAAGGAAGGGCGATTAAACTTGAATTAAAATTAGTATGCTCACTCTAATCACAGTTATATGTCTCTCCAACAGACAGAGTTTTAAAAACAGTCAGGACTTTTAGATGAGAATCCAAATATCTTACTTTATAGCTCAACTAATACTTTAATAGCTATTGTCCCATAACTAGAAAAAGTTAGTTATCAGATATTAATGTTTAGACAGAACATATAACTGTGTGGGTATTTATATATTTTTATATATTATATGTGCACAGGTGTGTATACACATATTATTCTACTTGCCAATTATTTAGTTGAAATTAGAATACCCATAGAAAAGTATGTAATCAAATCCTTATAATAGATAACATGAAAATCTGCTTCATTCTACAATCAATATTTGCTTTTTATTTTTTAATCAATCCCATAGTGACTCCATTTCTGAGATTACATAGTAGCATGTAAAGGTCTTTTTCACTGGCCAAGAAAAAGAGAAAAAGAGAGAAGTACAATAAACGTTGATAAGACTACATGACCTTCTCCTAAAATACAGAATCAATAACTGTTAATGAAAGAAATGGGCAGAAGTGCACACTCCTCAGTTCACAAAGCAGAATGATCTAATATGAGAATGGGAAGGGGGCAGGTGGAGAGAGATGGTTTCAAACCTACTCCTAATTAAATTGATCAAAGCTAGTTGTCCAATGCATTCATCATGCGGATAAGCAGGATGAACGAGAGGAAATGGCTTTCATAATTTGATGTCAGTCTACTATTATTCATGACAGATGCCACTGCAGAACCCAAAATAGTCATGTTAACACTAGAATTATGTAATTGCAATGGTTTTTGCTGAGTGTATACATGCCAGAATGAGGGAATATCGACCGGCTAAGTATCTTGACCTTTTGGTCTTGTCTGGATTTGTGGTTGAAAGCATATGTGGTTCTAGTAGAGTCTCATGCAGAATAATGACAGAATAATCACTGGGGCATGAAACCACAACCTGTAGGGAGTTAATCATGACCATTAATCTCTGCCACATTCTTCTATTCTTTGAGGATGGAGGCAGTGACAGAAAGAGATTTCATTTTGTTTACTGAATATAAATGAATCTCAAATCAGCTTCTCAGCTGCTTGGTAGAAGTGGGGAAGGAAACATTATTACATGCTAGCTAATTTGAAATTTCATCTTGTATGAAATTGATCATCACTGCTGTTGTAGGATATTTGATCCTGGTACTGTGGTGGTCTCATTAGGACTCAATGAATATCTATCTACAGCACCAAATTCTTATAATCAAAGTTCTCAGTCACAGGCATCTGAGACAAGTTTATAGAAAATATTTTGCTGATATCTATCTGCACTTGGAATAAATTATAGTCTTGAAACTAAAGAAAAATGTGGTTCCTTTTTTGAAACTTTAGGCTGCCTTCATAGTGTGTCTCAGCCTACGCTCATACAGAATTAATGTTAGTTTGCATACTTATTATTAGAAATAATATAATTAGAAATAACAAAGAAATAGGAAATTTATTCTTATGTTTGAAGCTAATGAAAGTTGATAGGACATTTTAAGTATTGGGAAAGCAGTAAAAGCACAGTTTAAAAAAAATCTTAGGTTCCCTGTTAGGTCAAATCTACCTTCTACCAAACAAGTGTCCTCTTTCTTCCCACCTGTTGATTCTCTCTGACGGACATCTGACACTTTACACAATGTCGTAACGGAATGTTCCTTTAATAAAAAATACAAAAAAATTGAAGTATGTTTTTTCTCAGATAAAATAATTTTTAAAATGGAAAGATAAATCTTGGAAAAGAATAACTCTGTTGCTGTCTAAGATACATGTCAGATAAAGCAGGTTTCTAAAAAATGATGTAAGGTATTTTATCCCCTACCACCAACACCACAACACACATTCTCACCAGAAATGAAGAAACTCTAGGACAAGATGATTTACTGTGGGAGGAAAACAGTTTAACATGAAAATTTTTTGACTTGGGACCTGATTCCCTCACCATATATATAAGTTCAGTCAAGTTCTTTATCTTCCTTAAGCCTCAGTTTCCTCATCGCAAGTGTGAAAAAGTTGAACTAATTTTAATGGTAACTTTTCTAAAATGTTCATTTATTTAACTAAACTAATAAATTTTCATTTAAGGTCTCAATTTTAATGTATAATCTAATTAGACCAATATATATTTCTACCCCAAAATAATTGGAACCAATTCATCTGCTATCAATAAAGCTTTTGTCTTACCCCACATTAATATGCGTGTATGAATATATCTACACATATATACATATTAGGTGGTAGACATATCATGGAGGATATGCATTTAATATTCATGTGAGATAGTATGTAAACTTGTATCTTCTAAGGGTGCATGCACTTAAGCTTCATTTTACCACAGTTTCACGTAACTTGCAAAGAGTAATAATAAATATACTCATCAAATTCCAGGTAGTACTAAATTCAAAGAGAAATGCAGCCTTGCAAGAAAGGAATAAAATGCAGAAAAATCTTGAGAAACTTGGGAATTGTGATTGCATGTCAACACAAACCAAATAGGCACCAATGTAAAAAGAACATGAACTGCTTATTACCGAAAATGTTGTATAAGGCATAGTTTCAAGAGGTAGATATCATGTCAAATATGATGGCATGAAATTCTTTATTATCCCAACACTTTTAATATATCTGCCCCAACACAGTCATCACATTTTGAAATTATAAATTACATATATATGTATACACACATACATATATATGTATACACAAAAACAAAGAAAAACAAAAATCTAGCTGGGTTGTATGTGTTCTCAAGCTGACATATGAGGAACACACTAAAATGTATTTCAGCATCTCTTGTCATTTCAGATCAACGGGATGAGTCAACTCCAGGATTGCTTCTAGCAGAAATCATTCAGCTAAACTTTGGCGCTATATTCAGTCTGAGGACAACCTCAATATCAGGGCTGATGACCTTGGTCAGATATCCATCAGTGAAAGCAATTGACAGTGGAAAGTACAGCACTTGACTGTCCAAGTGCATGGCCCATCTGAGGTTTCTTATGGAAGTTTCTGATCATTGAAGATATCAGTGGTGAGAGGAGCAAGACTCACTTTATGTTTTAAAGGAACAGGCTTTACCACCAGCAGCTCTGATGTACTTGCTTTGATTTGCATTAAATTTCTGGGAGATTAGGGAGGTATGATGGAGTAGAGATTGATACTGGATCTTGGACTCATTCAAAGTCAAATTATTCTGTACTAGATTGTTGTGTTTTAAGAAATAAACATGGCAATTGTCATTTCCTAAGTGAAGATACATATTGAGATGATAGCTAGGTTCCTTTTAATTTTCTTTTTATATTATACCCTCAAGATGACTTATTTGTACTATTATTGTTGGTACTTAAATGTGGGTTTTTTTTTCATCTTTCCATTGTTGTTTTTATGAAATTAAAACACAGATTTCTCTTTCAGAACATTCGTTCCTTCTCATGAGTAGGGCCAGATCGAATTTGATGATGACTTCAACTGTTATGTCTTTCCCTTTTTTACTCTCAAACTCTTACATCCAAGTTACAGTCATTTGGAGAGAGGTAATGCATTAATTACTACTCGCCACATCAGAATTCCTCCACTGAACTAAATACTATTATTTTGAAAAAGCTCAGAACAAGGAATGAAAGTCTATTTGTGTCAGGACAGGTAGGAGATAGATAGATAGATAGATACACACACACACACACACACACACACACACAGAGTAAAGAATTAATATCAAAGAAACTCATGGAATTTGTAGATTCTTCCATTTGATTTGGGACTGAAAAAACTTGAGACTTTCATTTAATATGTATAGTACCTGTCTACCTAGAAACATTTGCTTGTATGAATGTTTCAGACATGGGCTATATTGGTTTCACATTAAATACTTGAGGAATTAAATTATATGACTAAAACTGTTTACATTCTGTTGTTTACAAGGTTTAACAGGCTAAGTAGAATGATAGGTTATTACATGATAAATTCAAGTCTTTAAATGTATTTATTTATAGCCTTGCCTTTTAAAGAAAAAATTAAGGCAACTTCCCCCCAAAAGTACAAGTATATTGCTTTGCAAATAATGAAAGGTTTATATAAAATAGTGCTTAAAAATAACTTTAGTATTAAGCAAATTAATACATATGTATAAAAACACAGGTGCAAAAAAATGGAAAAAGGAAATATCTAATTAGGTTAATCAGAAAAAAAAAAACAAAACAGTACTTATCCCTTCAACATTCTGCTATCATGTTAAATATGATTTCTTCTTCCACATTATTTTTTGAGATAGAGTGAGCGGCATACAGTCACTCCGTACTCTTAGTCAAGGTCTTGGAACACTGGCATGCACGCAGAGCAGTCAAAGCAGATTCAGTTTCTTTGAAATCCACAGAGATCACAGCGGGGGAAATTATTTTTTAAAGTCTGAATAGTGATTTACTTGCACAGTTGCCAGTTTCTGTTATTTTTAAATTTGGGGCCATCATGCATTTCTGTGAGTCTTTGATATAAACAAACTAGATTACATTTGTATTATATATGTAATAGATGCACATATATGTTTTGTAAATGGAAGCTAAACAAATTCTGAAGGTACTTGACTTTGAATGTTAATGCATATTTTTGGGCGAATTTATAAGTAATTACCAAATTTAATTAGTCAGTAGCTTGGTATTAAGAATAGTTGATTTGGAGTATCGATTAAATAAGAACTGATCTAAGGTAGGTAAAATATCATAATTGAACCATATCTTTAATCACCTACTCCTTGCGGTGAGTTTTTTTTATTATTTTTTTAAAGATTTATGTATTTTTGCATACAAGCTGGGGTGCAGCCAGAGGTGTGAGGTGGTGAGAGGGTTCACCAGAGACAGAGTGGGGAGCAGAACAGGCAGATCGACAGAAATACACTGCTGAGGGGAGCAGCGGGAGAGGCAGGAAAGGTCTGTGGCACCATGTGGGTATCTCCTCGGCTGGGCATCAAACTCATGCTGCAGCTGCTGACAGCTCCACAGCACTGTGCTCAACCCGTTGCGCCACCAGGGTGGCCCATGGAGTGAGTTTTAAAAGGGAATAAGTCAGTGAAAAATATATCTTCCCTCCAAGGTAACATTGTTGAATGGATCATTGAATCAATAGGGGTTGCTATAGTAAACCTGACAGGACCATCATGTAGCAGGTTAACTGTGTGGGTGATTAAGTACAGAGTCAATTTCCTAGTTTCAAATTCAAGGTTTAACATGAAGTAGCTTTCTATCCCAGTGCAAGTCACTGAATTTCTAATTATAAGTATTAAATAAACTTTATTACTATAATTATTAGCAGTAGCAGCAACAGTATGTCATAAATGCTAAATAAACCTCAATTCATATCCGTCTTCTGTGATGATGATGATGATTAGACAAGAGATAAGAAGAAAATGGGGAAAGTAATTATAAAGGGTCCACATTATGGTCTTGTAATGAGCATTTTTTTTTTAGTATTATAGTTTACATAATTAGAATAAAAACATTACAGATATATCGCCATATAAATCTTTTATCCACCTGGATTTCAACTTTATATATGGTGTAGGATAAGGTCTCAACTTTATTATACTTGGAGTATGTTTTTCCCGTACCTTTTACCATATAATTTATGTCTTCCTTTCATTGCTATATAGTCACCCATATTATATTATCTTTCCATATTTACAAGGCTCTAGTTCAGAGCTCTTAAATTCACTGCATTTATTTATACATTCTTATGCCAAATTCATAATTTTCTTAATAGCATAAACTGGTAGTAAGTCTTAATATATGTTTAGAAAATCTGTACTCTTTGTTTTCTTTTTTAAAAAAAATATGTATTTATTTAGTTATGCATAGAAGAACTGGGGTGTAGGCCAGAGATGTGGGAGGTGAGAATACACCAGAGACAGAGTGAGGAGCAGAACAGGTGGATCTACTTAAATACACTGCTAAGGGGAGCAGCGGGTGAGAAAGAAGAGGTCTGCTGCGCCATATGTGGGTTAGTTCCCTGGTTGGGCTTGAACTCTGGTCACAGTAGTAATAGCGCTGAGACTTAACCCCTAGGCCAAAAGGGAAGCCCCCAGAAAATCTATAGTCTTTGTTTTTCTATTTTAAATACATTCATAGTTCCAATTTGATATTTTTGAAATCACCTCTTTTGGTGAATATATATTTTATTCTCATCAAGTTTTCTAACGATTATCTCTCAGTCACTATTAGCTGTGTTCTTAAATGTACTCTTGAAGGAAAGGGGATGGAACAGTAAGTCTTTCAAAAACCTTGTCCTCTCTTTTCTTTGATCTTTTTTTTTTCTTTTTTTTTATTGTTATTTATGTCTTTTACATTTTGTATTCCCCTTGGGCAGCCCACCACCAATTCACCCGTGATCCATCTCCATGGTCCCCTGTATTTTCCTCTCTTCCATTTTGTGCCCTTATCCTCCCCTCCCCCCACCCCCCCCACCGCTAAGTGTCTCTCTCCCACCCAGCCTCCCTATAGTCCTGTTATAAGTGAAACCGTTCGATATTTTTCTTTTTATTTCTGGCTTATTTCACTGAGTATGATTCCCTCTAATTCCATCCATGTCGCTGCAAATTGCATGTGTTTATCTTCTTTCCATGCTGAATAGTACTCCATTGTGTATATGTAGCACATCTTCTGGATCCAATCATCTATTTTTAGACATCTGGGTTGCTTCCATACCTTTGCTATTGTGAATAGTGCCGCAATGAACATACAATGCATGTATCCTTTCGGATTAGTGTTTTTGTGTCCTTTGGGTAAATTCCCAAAAGTGGTATTGCTGGGCGTATGGGAGCTCCATGTTTAGCAATTTGAGGAATCTCTATACAGCTTTCCATAGTGGTTGGACCAGTTCACATTCCCACCAGCAGTGTAGAAGAGTTCCTTTTTCTCCACATCCTTTCCAGCATTTGTTGTTGCCTGTATTTTTAATGTGTGCCATCCTCTCAGGTGTGAGGTGGTATCTCATAGTGGTTTTGATTTGCATTTCCTTGATTATAAGTGATGTTGAGCATTTTTTC